>OFHS01002544.1:8462-18472 GCA_900245855.1 Calvadosia cruxmelitensis | reverse complement strand
TCAAGACAGGTGGCTGCTGAAGGAGGGTTGGACTGTAGTATGTAACATGAGTCAGGCAGCAATTAGATGTGGCAAGCTGGCAAGGAATTCGTTCTTTATTCCCAGAAAACGTTTATCATAAAGCAAAGCACAACCTACTTTGCTTTTCCCTTGTTTACTCACAGCTAGCGTGATAACCCGGAACTCATTACTGTTCCAACAACAACAACAACAAACAACAGCAACAACAGCAACAACAATGTGCGAAGAAAGTTCTGAGTCAGCGGGCGATATTGCGATCAGCGTCAGTTTATTGTTACGTAAGCTATTTTAATTATCATGTTTTGTGCTCTGGCAGCTAAATAAAGAAGTCCATAGAACAATTGAGTCTAGTCTAATGAAGTGATTAATGAGATAATGACACTTGTTACCACCAACCGTAAACAAAACTAATGATTTGGTTTGGTCCGGTTTCGTCGTAATTAATAGTTGGTCACGTAAATAGTTGGTCACAGCGAGGTCGTCACGTGTTGAATTCTGCGATGAATTCTGCCAAGCCGGAAATCATTTAGTTGGAATTTGTAAATGTAATCTGCATACAGTTAAACCTCTGTATAGCAGCAACCTGTGTATAAAGGCCATTCTTCATGACCTCAGATTGACACTTTCTATAGAACCCAACTTGGACAGAAAAGCTACCTGTCTATGAAGGTCATTTTCTCGGGTCCAAGAGGTGAACGTTATAGACGGGTTTCATTAAAATACGAAGTTTTCGATTTTCTCTGGTACTCTCTTCAAGGCTTTCGTTCTATGTAGGCTTCGATTTGAAGCTTGTTACTTCGGACTTTGGCAGTTCTTTTTCGTTCGCGCTTGGAGTGAGAAATACTCCAATGAATATTTTGTGGTTTTAATTGTCGAGGGCCCCGAAAGAGACAATCCACTTAGCTTATTGGACTATTCTCGTTAAATAAAGTGACATTTACAATAGTTTGACAATTATTTCCAGCTTAAGCTTCTCTTTGTGGAAGTACAGCTATGGTTATTGGAGCGACATGCTTCGATGAAGGCCTTTTGGCCATCAATTGAAGGCATTCAATGCTCGGGCTAACTTAGTGGCTCTTGCAAGAGACGTTTCTCTCATTCAAGAAGACATTCACAAGAGGGCTAGCTCAAATGATGCGTCAGAAACCTGCAATGCATGCGTGCTGGTCAATTCACACATGTTGTGCACCCCACAGGCTGACGACAAGATTCGATTGTTTCTTTGGTGTTTTTCGTGCGGCTCGCCACGATGTCTGAGTTCCCCCGAGTGGGCTTGCGATTCTAATTGCACGATGACTTGAAGAGTGTTTGATTATTCTCAATGCATTCAACGCGGACAACAATTACTTATTGCGGTGGGAAAATGCCACCAACCCCCTCCTTTCAATGCCAATTTCCTTTTTGTTGGGGGTGTTTTGTTTGTTCCATGAAAAGGACTTTGCTTGTCAGTAACCCCCCGACTGTCGCCTCCTGTTTGGCAATTCGCCAACCGCAGACCCATTGCATCTTGGGATGTATAAGTGATTTGATCTGATGAGCTCACCACAGATAAATATGCCAGAAAATTGTTTTGTTTGATACGCCACACAATCCGCCCTCGTCTGAAATGATGCTCAACCGCTGTTATAATCGTCAATTTCAGCTCAGAATAAGAACTTAAGTCGCCTTGTGGCATTGTGTGAAGAATTTTAAAACGGTACTTTTGACATTTAATCTAGTCTTCAAACAGTCTGTCCTCGCTTCGTTAAATTTTCATTTGCAGTAAGATGTCATTGTACATCCGTCTCTTCTTGGCAAAACGCCATAACGAGACGACGTGTATTTGAACAATGTCGACGACTATAAGCCTATGTTATTAATAACTGCTAATACTATTATCTGTAGGGTATACCAACTCGGCGACATTTTGCTGAAAGCATGAGTAATGTTTCAATCTTGCTCTTTTTCTCGTAGGAGAAGAAGACACAATCGCAGTGTGATTCTACATCCAAACGAAAGCCATATAGGTGGGTCCAGACACCAGCACCTCCTGTGAGTTTGTAACAGATAGACGGTTTCATTAGAATAACCGTAATTCACTAGATTCTTGACGTATACGGTTGCGGTATCAATTTAAGTCGGATTATGTCTTGGCTACTGTCTCGTCATTGGCCTCTTAACATGCGATTCACATGACCTGGCGACAAAATGCACGGTCCTTGTTCATTGTCTTTAGCTGTGTTTGAAGTGATATTATCTCAATCCGCTTATCTGTTTGCCGAGAAATGAACTTTGTCAGAAACTAGGAAGTTATCATTCGAAACTGTGAGGCAACACAACAGAAACGATTGCCTATTTGGTTTCCCTGGCAACTCCAACCTCGGATTTTACTATCGCACCCCATGATGAGTCGGCTACGTCAATGGTTATACCGCGGGGTTCTTTCTAAACATCGTGGTTTTTAAGGGAAGTGGCTTAAGAATTGTAGATTATACTATTGCCATGGCCACACAAGTCAAGTAGGTACATCAGACGTATTTGGAAATAAACCTCCCGACACACAATTGATGCAGCTCTTAGGCTTATGTCAGTTTAACCAACCCAAGGAGGCATCATCAGTGTTCGACCTGGCTAGACCTTGCGCTCGTTCAATGACATCTGTTTTGTGTTTTTCTTTTATAAATCCTTCTTATGCTACTGCAGATAATCAAGAGTATTTTCTTGCGATTTCTTGAAATGTGAAATCACTTATGATTTGGCGTGTATTTGATTTTTTTTGTCAGTTTATCCCAGCGTGCGTTTAGTGTACGTGCTTACAATATTGATCATTGTCTTGTCTTAATTGACTCGTCGTCTCTTTGTGTGGAGTTTTGGCTCCGTCTCTGCGGTGGGTCGTTGAAATTGCATGGTTGCGAATACATTACAGCGGATATCCGATGATGCGACCTTATCCAATTTACCCGACGTTGCCGTCCTTGGATCGAGCGAGATCACGACAGGAAATTATTTGCACTGTCACGTCTGCATTTCTGATTCATTGTGTTTTCATTCTTTTAGGGTATAGTACGAATTTATCAGAAGTCAATAAGGTTGGTTTGACATTTGGAATGTTGAAAGTTGGCATGTTATTGTACTTCAAAACGAACTACGCCTTTGTGATCTCTATACCATTTTACGTCCGGTTGACCATTGCGACTCTCTGAAATGTTTTACGATCTAATTTGCGAAATGCAATAAGATAAGCTTGCTTGCAGTCGCAATCTCAGCAAAATTTAACGAAAATTATAGAGTAACATGAAATTAACATGAAATCATTATGAAATTAACATGAAATTAGCATGAAATCAATATGAAATCATTATGAAATTAACATGAAATCATTATGAAATTAACATGAAATCATTATGAAATTAGCATGAAATTAACATGAAATTAATATGGAATCAATATGAAATCAATATGAAATTAGCATGAAATCAATATGAAATTAAGCAGAAATTAACATGACATTAAGGAGAAACATGAAATTATAACAAGATTAAAGTCGTATACGATCATACGAAATCTACAAATCTTATCGCTACGGAGCTACTTATGCACAACTACTGTATGCGAAATTAATTTTTATTCTACTGTAAATGTGAAGTGATGGAAGAATGAGCCTGTCTTTATATCTTGATAATGTTTGTTTATCATCAGCATCATTATCGTTATCAATTACAAGCTGATTGATGATTGGATCAGTGGATGCATGTTTCGATGTTGTCTTTCGTAGGGTTTTCGCAGCAAAAACCTCAGTCGGTTGTTTACCCCGCATGTCAATGAGATGTTTGTAGTGCAAGGTAAAGCGAGGCCAGTCTCTGGACCGATCTATGATAATCCATGTGACGAAGAAGACAACGCATCACACGACCTACAACAGATGTACGCCACTGTCGGTGAGTCAGCCCACGTGGAGATGGTTGAAAGTATACAGTGAAACCTGTCTATAACGGTCACCTCTGGGACCGGAGAAAAATGACCTTTCTAGACAGGTGGCCTTTCTGTCCAGGTTGATTTCTATAGAAAGTGTCATTTTGAGGTTATGAAGAGTGGCCTTTATACACAAGTGGCTGTTCTATAGAGGTGGCCGCTAATACAGGTTGACTGCAGTTACTATATGGAAAGCTTGCAAGGCCCTCGTACACTCTAGTGACATTACGCAGCACAGATGAACAGCGCATGCGTAAATGCAATATAGATCTGCAGGCACATTTCTTGCCCAGAGTAACGACAATTATGACAGGTCATTACATCGGTCTTGAACGCACCTTTCGTTTTAATTTGTAAAAGTTGACATCAAACTTGGCTGCGCTGTAAGATTCTTTTCTTCCCGCTGATAGTACTGTATGTTATTCATTTCTACTTGCACGCATAGCACCCCTTTTTGTCAAAGTTTGCATACAATATTATGTAAATATCACATTATTTAACGAGGGTAGCCCAATAAGCCAATAGCTTGTCTCCCTTGGGGCCCTCGACAGTTAAACGACAGAAGACATAACGAATAATATTATATGTGTTGGCTGAGCCGAGAGTCGAACTCAGGGAGCTTGTTGATTGACCAAACCCNCCCAACGTATTTTGTGATACATGGGAGCCTCTTGCTCTTGCTTGGTCTCGTGTGGGGTCACGAGCAAATTTCTTTCCTGTGGCGCATTTTTCGGCTTGAGAGACATACAGTATGACCATGATGCCTAGTCCGTTCTTTGAGCAGAGAATTCCGCTGACTGACTAAACAGCTGTAGAAATAGTCACATGCCAGGCATCGCACTTGCCATTCCATAGCGTATGCTAGTATAATATGTGATTTTTGTAGAATTTTAATTCTTATCAAAGCAAAAACCAACCAAAGCTAAAGTTGATTATTGCACACCTCCGTTTGCTTTCCCAACCGTGAAACCAACGTAGAGGGGCTTAATCTTTGAGCTTGTAACTCAGAATGTAATTCCAATGAAGCCTAGCTCATAGCTTTTTTTCTTGATTTTTTATACCTTCAATTTCTGTTTTACATTGTTATAAATTCTGCTCCATGTAAACAAGTTACACTGTAACTTATGGATTTCAGAAGTCAATAAAGTCACCCACACACACATAGGAATTTTTAGACTTGCCAAAATGTCGCTTGCGTTATCCACTGGTGTGAAGTCGAGCTTGAAACGTAGTCAGACGTATACTATCATGCTGCGTAAGCGGACAAAGCAAGCGAGACTTGGGGCAAGCACAAGAATATCGTGTTCTATTTCTCTGTAGCTGTTATACACTGAAACAGAGAACAGTGTGAACGCATCATTGATCTACCGCGGTAGACGGACGAATAATCTTCCACACATCAGATAGGTATTGGTAATATTTTTTAAATTGTCTGTTTGGTTTCTTTTCAGATAAAAGATCTAAGTATTCCTCGTTCAATAGTCGCGACGATAGCAGCTCATCTCCTCAATCGCTTTCGTCTTCTCTTTACTACGAACCAGGAGCTGTCATAACATCAGTACCACACGCAGACCAATCGTATCCCCAACCGGATGAGGTATACGACGAACCGGAAACAATCCATCCTACTTTGGTGGCAAACCACGCTTGCAAACCGCCGGTACCAGCTCGGGAAGACCTCGGCGACTACGCACTACCCGACGACGCTTTTCCTGCATCGATACGAAATATAGGTTATAAGGACGATTCGCATTACGATGAACCAGAAACTCAAGGTTGATTACTTGTCGATGGCGACTTTGTTACATTAATCAACCGTGAGCCTTGATTTCGAGCCCAATCCCCATTATGACTCAGCGGTCCAGGTCGGAAGCCGAGTTTATCTGTATGACTTAGAATATACAGTAAGAACGAACTCTATACGTATATTTTTAAAAGAAACAACTGTAAATATTATGTGGAAAGTTTAAACTTAAGTAAGAAGCTTATTTGGCCTAATGCCTTTGATTTAATGTTTCTTTCATTCATTATGAACTATTTTCCTGTCAGCTAAAGCAAGTTTTATTTTTGTAATATTTTTTCTCATGTTATGAATATGACCACAAGGAGATTAAATGCAGACTTTTTGTATAATCCGTAGTGATGAGTAAAATTGATTATGGGTCTACATGTGGGCATGGCAACTTATGGCGTTGCTATTGCCGCAAGGCTTTTTGGTTGCGTTGCCAAGGTGATCGGACATTGAGGATACGATAGGNGGCTAAATGCTCGAGAAAGTTTACCGCACCCAATTTTGACAAAGAAGAGATAGAAAGCCGCAGATTTGTTGGTCAATCACTGTTTTGGCAAATGATCTGGCACTACCCTAGCGATCTGAATATGTTGCCTCTTCCGAGGGCAAGTCATTCATAAAAATTTCGTTGAAACTTGTCGAAAATTCCCAAGAGAACTCATAAATCCCTTTAAAAGTAGCGCGCAGAATTTTGAAATCAAAACCTCTCAGTACTATTTTAAGAATGATAACCAACACAGCTTTTCAATATTCTTGCGAATCGTGCTTATATGACCAAGTTTGGTTTTGTTTCATACATCTTGCAAAGAACTATTGAAATACAGTGCTGTTTTCAACAATTGATGATGAAATTTCACGTGTTTGGCGTTATGTTCATTCCATGGCGCTTCTAGATTCGTCTAACAATAGTGCCGGCGTCGATATTTTTGGCTGTTGCGGTTGCCGCGTCTTCCTATCAAGATCAGGGACATGTTTTCATGTTTATCCTTCTGTCCCCCAACAAAGATAAAGTCGAAATTTTCAACGCGATATGAATTCTAGTTAGAGTCCCAAAGAGACACATGTCAAGGCAAAATACTTATCTGAATTCATGTCAGTTTTTGACGATTAGCGAAGAAAAATGGCCATTGGTTTTAGCAGGCTAATTTTGCAGCTTTTCATAAATACATTGCCAGGACGATAATCTCAAGTCAATACTTTAACTGCTCATTCTGTGTGGTATAGAACAGGACGCAATGGCTGGTGTTACAGTGTAAACATATGATTCTAGCTCTATGCCTTGCGTCCTCTGGGCGTTTTCTAAGAGGTGGGCATTTTGAGGAAATGCAATGTCCTTCGATGTGCACGTTCCAATTCGCATGAAATCAATTCATTTAGTTATTCTTCCGCACGCGAGATGCCATCCACGTCAAAGTTACAACGTCTCAAGGGGCATTCTTTCAGGCGAATGCAGAATGACGAATTTATTAGTTTGGTTTCTATGGCATCGCATAGAAACCGTTGCTGCGTTGTGCGCAACGAAGTCCATCGGCCAGGTCGGAATGCCATTGTCCGTTGCAATGCTTGGCGCACACGCGGACAGTCACGGCAATTAGCATTTTCGCCTCTGCGCTTTGTTGTGTGTTTTCACAAAGACTGAGAAGACCACGAGCTATCTGCCGTCAAAGCCAGTCAGTCTTCACTTGTCCCTGGAAAGACAGTACAGAGTCACCTGAGGGCAGTAGACCAGTGGGCCACTCTCGCGCGCCACCATTCGACGAGTCAATCACCCCCTGGAGGAGTCTTACCATGAGAAAAGACATTTCTTCTACCTACTAAGACACTCAACACGCTGGACGTGGCTGAGCTACTACGAGACAACAAAGTTTTCACCTTGGGTAACCCTCTCTTCATGATGCTGAGCTGGTCTCACATAGGATGTGTACAGGCAATCGTGACATTGCTTGTCATCTACGCTGGTCTGGTATCAGCACAAGAAGTTATTGAACGGAGCTTCCAATACGGCGATGCCTTCAACAATTTCGCCTTGAATCACACCAACGCTACCTGTTTCGATAAACAGGCCTCGAGGCGTAGC
Organism: Calvadosia cruxmelitensis; assembly: GCA_900245855.1. NCBI lineage: Eukaryota > Metazoa > Cnidaria > Staurozoa > Stauromedusae > Kishinouyeidae > Calvadosia > Calvadosia cruxmelitensis. The sequence goes on along the minus strand of OFHS01002544.1, from coordinate 10,631 downwards.
AGAGAGGTTGGTTGCGTTTGTGCCTATGGTTTGACATATTCGACGCAGACACGGCGATGTGAGGCGGCAACAATTCTGACCCAAGGTAAGATTCATTTGCCTGTAATGGTCTCTCGGGATGCCACAACCCCGCTCGCTGTTGTTGCTTAGGTGCGGGGTGCTGCCTTGCGCCATTGAAGGGTATTCAATGCCAGTAAGCCAAGGCATTGTACTGATCATTCCGTCAGTTCCCTAGCCATCGCCTTCGTTGCATAAAGCTCATGGAATTCGCGCTTTCGTATCGTCATTGGTTCTTAGAACATAAATAAGCCCTGCGCTTGTGCCATCAAAACAAAGTAATCTCCAATCTTCTATATGTGTGTGATCAAGGGCGGAGTTTAACAGCGTGCTCATCAAATTGATTTGGAAGTACATTTATTGTCCAAAGACGTCATTAATGGACCAACTAATGTACTAATATAAGAGGGTTCAATGCGTGTGTTTTGCTGGAAATGAGCGAAGGCGCATTCGTCTCTTGTCAGCATGCTAATGAAGCTAACTTCACTGCGCTTTTCACGAAGAACCTAATGCAAATTGATTGTCCTGTTGGTTTGAACGGCAACACAATGAACCAGCTTCTCATCAATTAAATAAGATCTGAGAGAAACAACAGCGATGTTGAAAATCGAGATCGTTCTTAATCGTTTGTAGCACTCGTGCCAAAAGAAATGCAATGATTTCAGCGACTCGGGACATTAGTCGTGTGAATTCGTCGATTCAACCAAGCGGGAAGCTTTGCTGCTGCTTGAGGAGATATCGGTGGATTGTACAGTACTGCATTATCTCCGTGAAACAATAACTCGGGACTAGAATTAAGAATTTTCCGTCTTTCAAAATTGCGCGTTTGACGTGCAGTCTCGGGGTATTTCCATGGGCTTAGCGAAACCAAATCTATCCTTTGAGTCAGGTGTTTACCCGGGTATACTACTTACTTCGGGCAATTACTAAGATGATTGCTAGCCGTAGTTGCTCTTATAAAGCGCCATTGTCCTCTCAAAAACGGCTCGAAAGATGAGTCAACGGCATGCCACGAAGGAGCATATAGCGAAACCGAGAACAAGCGATTCTAGAAATAATTGCGCAACAACGTGTCTACAGTCTGAAATCTTACATTCAGCTAATGTTTTAAAGTCTGTAAGGAAGAAAACTACCGAGATCTATGTGGTCTATAAGCCTGAGGGCCGAGTCATTGGAGGACAAAAATAATTAATTCTCGCTATCTTGCTCAATTCTTCGCCTCCAAACAATCCCATCTAATTAACCGCCTGTTTGTCTCTTGAGCTTTGGCCTAAACAATTGCAAGGTTTCGAGTGAAGCATTAATGACCTTCATTAAAAGGAAACAGACTTTGTCTGGAATGTTTAAACATTTGGAATGACAACAAGGCGTGCCGACAAGCATTTGTGTAATGGGTTTACCCACGTTGCCATGGCAGCAAACTTGTTGCCAAGTTCGTTTGTTAGACTATGTCCCGTGACGTAAATCTGTTTTTGTCTGGAATATTTTCCGTATCAAAGTGCACGTCAGCAATAAAAATGCGTCTGTTAAAGAAGAGGAATTATAGACAAGCAATAGAATTCCTACAGTTCAAACTTGGCTCAGCTCAACAACTGCTCTCTTCACCGACATTCTTTGACCGGCATTCGAACGCATTCAGTGAATTATTCTAATCTAGATGCTGGCTATTTAAAACACGTCTCTAAAATGCAACGCTTTCGAATTGTTACAAATGAAAGCATGTAACGGTCCAATCAACCGACTAGACGGTCCATATTTTCGGCAAACGGTTCAGATATTGGATAGAGTGCAAAACGTCTCGACTTTTAGAACTTTTGTTGACCAATCGGTCTATACGCGCAATATCGATCCAGACTTTTGTACCAACGCCATTCGACTTCAGTTGAGCGAATATCACGAATTCTGTTGTCTGGGTGAAAAGTTTGAGAAGACAATTTCCGTGTTGTTTCAACCGTAATCGAAAAACTTTGAGGAAAAGCTTTCGACCGCTCGTAAAAGCGAATATCCGCCAGAAATAGAATGAAATTCGCTGTAAGTCTTCGTTTAGCGTATGATTACAATATCATCATCATTTATTGTGAAGCCGGTAAGCCCAAGGGTTGTTTCATAGGA
>OFHS01002543.1:0-20502 GCA_900245855.1 Calvadosia cruxmelitensis | reverse complement strand
GACTCATCTCCAGACCGCCGTTCAAAACGGGTCCAGGTGGCGCTACCTTGTTTTCTATATACCTTGGCTGTACCCAAAGTATTCTTTGTCTTCAATATATACTGTTACTGTGTTGTGGGCTGCAAGCTCATTGCCAAGTATTATCTCAAGTTTATGATTGTTCCCTGTAAATTATTGCATTTGGTCTACGTGGGGTTGTACAGTTCGCCCTAGAAGCTTGATGGTAGATCGACTGCATAGCTTACAAATATTAAATATTATGGAATGAGTTCATGGCTGACTAACTCTCTCGCCGAGAACAACACTGCCAAGACCAAAGACCAAGCCAGTCACAGTTTTTCTAATAAATGATACAATATTTACAAATGATACAGTAATACAAATGAGTAACAAAATGATCGGTATAGAAATACCAAAATTACCTTGGGTTTGGTTCAAGCAGTTAATAACGAATTGCAACTAGTGAGATGCCTGTCTCTTGCCAACAATCCCACAGCATCTGACCAAGCATACAACATCATGACACCTCTAGCTCGCATTCTGACATCGTGCTGTGAATAAGAACATTGTCAAGTCGGAAAGGACTAATTAAAACAATTAAAAGCAATTAAAATCCAACTGGTGACAAGTATAAACGAGTGCAAATAATTTACTATTGTTATGAACAATAGACGTCCACCGAGTTTGCCTTGGCGTCCACTGAGTTTGCCGCTGCTGTTGCGAGAGATGTTGCTCTTTGCCGTGACTGAACTGAGTTGTCTCATTTCGCCAGGAGAGCTCATACAGTGGGCTAGGTTAGTTGTCGCCAATCGTCAAGTTTGCTGATGCTGTTTGCAGAGATATTACTCGATTTGTACAGAGTTTGTTGACTCGACTTTTAAGTTTGCCATGACACTTGTGGGTCACTGTATATAATAGAGTTTTTCATGTAAAGTTTATTTTGTGAAATTTCTTTGAACAGATTTGAGTTACAGGAGAGGATTCCATGCTGTGGTTGGGCATATTTAAGTATGGAATGAATAAACTATGAAGGTTTTGAAAAGACGAGCATTGAAATCAATTTTGTGGCATCTAAATCCAGACTTGGGCAATCAAGTGAATTCATTTGACTCAAGTGGCACTCGCGAGAGATTTTATACACTCTCCATTCACACTCGTACTCGCACACTTGGCACTTGCCACTCATACTCGTACTCGCTGTATTTCACTTGCATTCGCACTTGTACTCGTCTTGCAAATAATAAACGTTTTGGCATGTTTGTTGCATTTCACCAAAGCTACAATGTTTGAGGTGCCGTGTGTCTTCCATGTTACCATGTATGAAGGCTATTGTCTGAACTCTGTCGGAGTTGCCTTGGAGTCACTACGTGAAGTGTGCAGTATCATTTCCTGTGAAAACCTGCCGCCTCCCGTGCTGTCTGGAATCTCCTTCCTTTGAATATTTTTGCGAAAAATTTGAACTGCCACTTGCCATTCGTACTCGTAAGCCCCGGCCACACCATTGCTAAAACATAGGCGAGTTGCGAGCTGCAGTGGACAGAACAATAGACCCGAGCTACTCGCGGCGATCCCAAATATTGAAGCTTGCTCTCTCTGCATGCACAGCTCAACATCGTGAGTTGAACGCGAGTAGAGTTCATAGCTGCAAGTGCGCAGAACAAATGCGCAGTAGAATTGGCGCGAACAACAAGCTTGCATTGTGATGTTTTTGTCATTCTCAGCTTCATCTTGCCATTTGTTGGATCGCTGCTGGTTGTGCTTGTTGTTTCAATCAGAACTTTCTCAACAATATGCGGGAGAGGGAGGGAAAACCTCGACTCTGATTGGTCACTTTCATGAACAACGTCCTGGATGAAAATGCAAGTGCAATCGCTCGCCAACGAAGCTAGCGGGAGTGTGGCAGGCCAAGCAAGTACTCGCGCCCTTCGTAGCTCGTAACTCGCGCCTATTTTAGCGATGGTGTGGCTCGCGCTGTACTCGTACTCTGGTGTTTTCTCAGAAGGAACAAGTCTGTCCAAATATTATGTTACAGTGGAAGCAGGATGAGGCTAGTATAGGGTCTTCTATACATTCCAATCACATTGCCTTAAGAAAGTTGTGATTGACATTGGTGATGGTATTGTTTAATGGAGGTAATTGGAAAAATGTTTAATACTGATGTTTGTCTTTACCTGTGCAAAGCTGGAAAACAGTTGACCATCATCTGGCCCATGCTTCAATTGGTTTCTACGACTCTCCATTTTCGTCAGCAATGATATTCTCATACGATGGCGGAGGAAATGATGGGACTTTTAATGTTTATTCAGCTACAAGAAGCAGTGGAGTAAAACATGTGGAGTGGGTATGTAAAAACATAGATGCTGTACGAGCTGACTCACGGTACAGGGATGTGAAGCAAATGTTTATAATATTAGTATATTTTAATAAATTGATCAAAACAATTGCAATGAATAAATCAGAAAAAATAGTAGTGAAAAGATTTACTTTAAAGTAGATGGAAGGGTAAAGTCAATAGCTCCATACAAACACCAAACAGTTTTCCCTAGGCCAGGGGTAGCGTTTTCCCACATGCCGCTTCCCCAAATGGAATGTTTTCTACAGTGAAAAAACTAATGGAACAAATAAATATATTTATAATAATGATGATTATAATAATGATAGTACAGTAATGCAATAATTAAAATGGAATAAGTAAAAGGCATAACATTATTTATGATATAGGAATTGTAACTTAATATTATATTANGTCTTGGCGTCAAAACGATCAGGCCTTAAAACGTCTGCGCCGAAACGTGACGTACCGGAAGCCAGGGTGACATCTTTCGGTCTCGCAGCTTGATCACGTGAGGTCAAAACTATTGTTCCGTGCACGCAGCAATAATAAATGGCGAAGAAACACAGCAAAATGGCGAAGCTGCGATGAAAACGTCAATTTTAAATGTGAAAAGCTACGCCGCTGTCGAGAAGGAGAGCATGCGATTGCTCCCATTCAGAGAAGACGGCCTTCCTGTTGCGACTTTTGTGAAAGGGAAGTGTGGAAAAGTAAAGATCTCGGCGGAGAAGAGCTCAACGGAGGACGCGTTTCGAGGGCACTTACAGACCCACAGACAGACAACATAGCGCGTTTAGTATTATGGGAAGTAACAAAGTTACAGTAGTACGGAAAATGATCTTTCTTTCAATTTCAAAAATTTGTGCTGCTATCGCATGACTTGTTTTTTCTAGATATCATTGCACCTTGGGACACCTTATCGTCAGTTGGCAACTTCAATGTCTGCCGTTACTGGCATTGCTGCAGAAAATGCAAAAGATTTGACCAACTATATGCGATTTGCACCACTGGCATTGGCTGGCAAGGTATAGAAATGACAGCCCGTGAATGTAGAATTCTGATATTTTCCACTAGAAAATAGTGTTTTGCTCTTCATGTGGTTATATGAGATGTGACTTGTGAGGGAAGTTAACTTTCAAGCATTGCCACAGCAGCAGTTGGCAGGCACAAGTACTCAACTGCTAGCAGACTGGCTGATGGGCTGCTTAATTATTTGCCCACCCGCCCTCATGCGTTTAATGATAGCAAAGGTACTGGGCACTACCTGCATTACACTATAGCAAAACATATTACTGGCAACTGGACATGTTCCACATGTTCTTGGTTCCCAATGCTGACTCTGTTAAATGAAGCTAAATAATATTTCTGCGTAGTTAAAGGCAAGACCAAGATCGTAGTACGAAATCTAGCAACGGGGCTAGTCTGGGTCAAGTCGTGCTCAGGCTCCTTTCCGACGGAGCTTGCCACGTGAGACTGATGTTAGTGGTCCTGGTTCCACGTGATCTGGCCATCGTGACCTGGTGGCCTTGCCCTATCCAGGTTCTATAGTGGGTCACTCATTCTATCTGGATATTGCGAGCGAAGACAGCTACACCACTGCTAAACACACGGAAAAAGATCAATGAGGCGTCGGACAGTGGAATCGCGCATAAATTTCCCCACCCACCCTATCTCAGCATAAAATATGTATATATTAACATCAAAAGGTAAGTAAGTAAATAGATGTAGTTTCCACTGATTATCAGTGTGACGGTGCCCCTTTGGGTCGGGGTTGTGACAGGGCTCTCATACGAGGAGAATTCAACGCATGTCGCAAACCTCCCATCGGATAGCACCAAGGTCACACTCATCTTGGGCTGATGAGTTTAACTACTCACATCACACTATGAATCTCTGCAAACCTAGCACAAACATCTTGGATTGAAATTTGTATTTGCCTCTTAGACTGCTATTTTACAAGAGCTGCTTGCTACATAGCTGTGTGTTACTTAGTAGTCTGTATTTCAAATTTCACGTAATGTACTGTCTCAATGCAAACATTTTCAAAGCTCACTATGGTCATTTGCTCTAAATAGGCTCAATAGGCTTCAATACATGGACACACAAACATATTAAAGCAATGACTACCAGACTGTCTTCATTCTTTACAAATACACATACAACATAGCCTGATGATAGATGTTGCTTAGCAATATGTGTTGTGGCATTTGTGATTTTTTGTCTGTGTCATTGTTTATAGGTGATGGGTTACTCAGCACTGGGGGTTGTCCAGAGTGGTTGGATTAGTGCCATCACAGACTACTACACCAAGTTTATTAGCCCTCTTCAAGCAACATATACACTTGGAAATGAACTTGACCTGGTAAGTTAAAGTGTTTTAGAGATTGCTGACGTTGTGCTTGTTTTATATCTTACAAAATCATCACTCTAAATTGTGTTTTATAATAATCCTGTGCTTTGAACATTGTTCCATTATATTCAATTCAATTCCTTTTAACTTTTTCAAAAAAAATATAGCAGTGACAGTTCTGTTTGTTACTGTGCAAGTGTGCATACTCAGATGTTCAGAATATATGAAATTAAATAAGGGATTATTTGAGAATTTTGGATCTCTTAGCTAGTTTACACCCTTTCACATTGAAAATGAGTCCTGAAATTTGAGAATGCTAACATTCTCGGTTTGATATGCTATTGTTGGTCAATGATATTTTCTGCTTTACTTTTGTACATCTCATCTTACTTTCAATAAGAGTTTTGAAATTCGAAATCGAAATGGAAAATTTCCACTACTGGATTCGACTTCTTCCCATCTTTGCTGCTCTCTATTGTTAAAGTTACCCTTTGTTGAGCTGCATCTATTATTCTGGTTGAATGTCGTCATCCTCTTGTGAGCGGACACCTGTCCTATGCAGACAATTATGAGTGGACCCTTGACTGTCCGCTTACAACAGGATCGACTGTACTTGTTAACAAAATTTTCGTTTTTGCAATCGGTCATAAATCTCAAATGTCCCTTTGTTTTGCAGAAATTCTTTACGTTGAGTGTCACAGACGACAAAATAACATCTTTCATGTTCCTTTTGCTAAGTCGTCCCTTTTACAAAGTTATCAGGATTTTCAATTTCCATCGCTTTGGAACAGTGTTGATTTTGCATTTGACATACTTGTACCTACTCCATGCTTTATTAGAAAATTGAAGAGCAATTTTATTGATTCCTATTACATCATTTGCACAGTAACATCTGCTACATCCTACATATGCAACTAAACTGGCGCTACCCGGTTACTACCCATTACTGAACTTCCTTTGATTTTCTCCTTTTCATCTTTCTTTCTCTGTACGTATCTGAATTCCAGATTTTTATAAGTTCTTTTCTTTGTTTTTCTTAACATTCCACAAACTTGTATAATTATTTCTATGCTTCAATGTATAATAACTGTAAGTCTAGGGCGTCCCAATCAAACATGTATTTGTGCTTGTGGGATGATCCTGACCATGTATTTTTTACTTCAAAATATTATTTGTATTTAGTAAACATTGTTTGATAGTCACACAAAATAAAATCTAATATCCAATCTAATCTAATGTAATATGAAATGAGATCATCTCAGGCATACATCAGAGTTTGCAGAATATAGATTTATTTAGATAGCAAGATTAATGACTAGGTATATGCTTTTCAATGTTTATGCATGTTTTGCATGCAAATTTATCATGGTAATTTGTTAAGATAAGAGTGCATGCCTTGCCTATATTTTATCTGGTCTAAATGGCAGAGACGCTTCATTATGATCTTTGGATGCTATGATTTCATGCTGATTTTTGGACTCAGTGCAACACAATTTTTATGTATATAAATGATCGGATATGAGCAAATTTATTCTCTGATAAGTTTGGTCTATGTCGATTTTGACTTGAGTAGATACTTTGCTAATTATTAGTGTTTACCAGTTTGCTGTGAGGTGTGTAACACCCATTCAATGCATTCAATTCTTGTTTTTTTTTGGTGTACAGTCTTTAGAGCCAAATGCATTAGATGACAAGACAGCTCAGGATTTGGCTGCAACCAGTCAGGTAAGCATTTGGTAGGTGAGATTTATTGTCATTCAATGTGAGCCAGCTAACTTCTGATGACCTGCCTTGCAATATGTACTTTTTATTTTGCAGCATGTGTTTGAAGCCCTTTTGTGTGAACAAGTTGAGAAATTTATGACAACAAAGGAAGGGTACGGTGAATGAAACACAGCTTCCTGTTTTTTGTTTGTTTGATTGATCATTATCCATTGTTATGAATACTCATTACAAATGTAACAAAGTTACTACCTACATTTGGAGGAACATTTGGGGGTAATTGGGTTGCTGTCTGGAGCATATAACAGTTTGTGGAACTAGTTACAGCAGCAAATGAGTGCTCTGATTTTATTTTGAGAACAGCAAATGTTTCTTTTCAATATTTTAATCTAGCAGTTTGCAATTGCAAATTGCTTACAAAGAGATGCAGACCATATCAACATCCTCAATTGATTTTACAAAATTACCAGACGGTACACTGTTCTGGAAATTAAACTCATCGCCATTGGTGAGAGTATTTGGCCTAGGTGCTTGGTTGGTGGGAGTTATTCTATCGTAAACGGTTGCCAATGCTAGGACGCGATCATTAGGTAGCGAAGCTGTGGAACCTGTCCCACAACCAAGCACCAGTCACACTGATAAGCAGTGGAAGGATTACACTGCAATTAATAAAGGAGTGGGAGGGTGGGCAATCAATTGCATCCAGGATAGTCCATGTACACCAAGCTATCATGCAAGTCGACTACACTAAAGTAGCAACCTATCACAACCTACACTGCCCTGTGTAATTGCGAAGCGTAAGGTGATGCGAAGCGTAAGGTAATGCAAAGCGTAAGGTAATGCGAAGCGTAATGTAAAATGCGAAACGTAATGCAAAACGTTAGGTCTAAAATACGAAGCAAGGTACAATGCGAAGCGTAAGGTAAAGCAAAGCGTAAGGTAATGCGAAGCGTAAGGTAAATGCGAAACGTAAGTTAACCTCCAAAACACGATATATGTGAAACATCAAGATCAATGCGAAGCGTCAAGTCAAATGCGAAGCGCAAGGTCGATTTGCGAAGCGTAATGCGACACGTGAGCTAACGTTTGTGACTTTCTAGCGATGTAGCTCGCGCAAGACTGATTGCCGTCCTCTGGACTCATCAATGCTCACCTTTCACATGGTATTGAGGCTGGCAAAGGCCTCCTGAGGTCCACTTAACGATCACGTGAACCTATCGCCACGGAGAGGCAGGCTATTCCAATTGGCACGTGCTTTATGCCTTGAGTTTAACTTTGCCTAAATAGTATGTAGCCAGCATTTAATCAAGCAAAACACTGTACATCGCTGGTATATTGTCATTAAGGATTGCCTTCTATAATCTAACTTGCGTTTTAAACAAAGCATTTTGTAACTGAATACTTTTTCTCAAGAGTTCATATTTTGGAAAGCAGTAACCTTTAAGTGTATCTAGTTACGTTTTTATGAAGATAATTGTAATTAGAACTAGTGACATATCAGAGATTACTTGTAGTTGTAACTGATTACATAAATAAGGAGATTTTACAACATTGTCAGCTTTCTTCTCATTACTAGAACTAGATTACCTTTTAAAAGTAGTGTAATTAGCTTTAATTAGTTTTGGTGCTACCATTATACTGGCGCCAGCGGCAAGGGGAGGGGGGGAGTAAGTGACCAATCCCCCTCTCCTCTTCAAAATTTATTTTGTAAGTAACCCAAACTGGAGGGGAAATGTATAGGGGTTAGGGTGACATGGACACATTGTAATGTATTGTGGTCCATACAATTACATTCTTATGGTTCTCAATTGATCTAGCTTTGCCTGCTACTTTGGCTGTTACTGAAATATGTGCTTTGTCTTTCAAGGCAGTGTTGATGAAGGTCTATAATGAAATGATGATCTTAAAGAGACTCTGTTGTTAGAAATGTACTAGCATCTGTGTTGTTTCCATTAGAGCTAGACCAGATGTTCACGAACCGTTAGATGTATTATTGTTTGATAAAGGCTACTCAATATGCTAAATGGCTTGTCCCCCTTGGGCCCTTGACAAGTAAAACCTCAAATTTGCAATGCGACTAGACTGGGACTCCAACCCAGAATCAATGGTTGACACCATACATCCTAGCTGCTCTGCCACACTATATAGCTGACACTAGGTAGTTCTTGGTGATCAACTTACCGACTCCACAGTAAAGAGTTTAAAGAGTTAAGAATTATTCTGAATATATAGGGACAGGGAAGCAAACTGAAAAGCCTATTTTACTATGTTACGTCTCTCTATCTGGCATGCTTTGGTCCTGAGAAGTGATAAATTTGTGATATTTGTGTGTACTATTGCAGATTTTTATCAAATTGTAATTGAGGTCAATATTCCATTGGTTCATCTTTCTTTCAGACAAGGTGTTGATGGCATTGTCCTCACTGGTGGATGTGCTTTGGTAAGTCCTCATGCATCTTGCAATTTAGAATTCCTTTTTCACCCACCATGTCTCTCTATTAAATTTATATTGCTAAAGTATAAATCAAAGCAAGCCAAAGCTCAGTCGGATTAATAACAAGAATAACCAGCGTAATAATACCCACGTTAGAAATCTAAGCTGACTCGACATAGTCAGCCTTCGTTGCCTAATTATGAAATTAGCCATGCATTGGTTTGTATTTAATTCTTTTGTCATTCCTTTAAAAAAAAGTTTTCTATTTATACGCTGAATGCAGCATTTTAACAATAAACCATTGCCTTGATTCATCTTGTTAGTTTTGTTTTAAATTTCTGTATCCTTCTAGTTATTACTCAACTGTCACAGATCTTTGCTTCCCCTTTCTCATTTTTATTTCTTATCTAAAATCTGATACATATGGTATACAGTGTAACTCGGTTAATATCACGGTCTCGTTGAAGAACAGAAAGGTGATGTTAACCGAGTCGCGACAATAACCGAGTTTTGTTTTTAATCCGTTAAACTTCCTAAAGTGAGGTTAAAACTTCATTTGTGGTTGATTGCTTAACACCAAGGAAACAACAGACAGAAAAATAGAAGTGGAATTTGATGAAGGGTGATATTAAGTGAGACATGATATTAACCAAGGAGATACTGAGTTACACTGTATTTAACTTGTAAATATACATAACTTAGTACCATGAACATATAGATGTACTTGTGATTAAATAGTAATATCCGTTGTCATTATGAATTCAAAAACGTGTGAAAACCATTTGAGAACTATTTGAAATGAGAAACCCCCTCCGTAAAGCTGTGTGAAATAACAAACAGCATGTGAAACACCATCTGAATTTGAAAACAGAAAGAAAAACCATGTGAAAATGCACTCGGTTTCACACAGTCTTTCACATGGATCTCACACAGCTCAGGTTCATACCATGTGTAATGATGACCAATATCATTATGCATAGCCATATCATGAGCAAAGCCTCATTCCCATACAACACACTATTTTGTTACTTTTTTCTCCAAAATCATATTATCTTGTTGCATATTCGCCTTTTGAAAGGAATATGCATCCTGAAACCTGCCTAGTTATCCGAAGGAAAAGTTGTGTAAAGGCTTCTTGCACACATTCTGAAGTATTTCTTACTTTTTAATATGATTTGTTTTGTGTTTTTGCAAATGAAATAACCGTATCCCTAGTGAGACCAGAGTGTTAATTTACCCCTGCAAAGGCTACATTTGCATATTCTGCCAGTTAGAACAATGTCTGAAAGCACACATCTCTACACAATTCTAGACGAATACAGGAAAGACAAATAAAACAATACAGTATGAAATAAAATGATCAGGGGAGAGAATAAATTTCATATAACAGTATTTTATATGGAAGCCACAAATAGACCCAAGCAAGCACAAGTTCCCAGACCTGAGACCAAAACAATGCTTTGATGACATGTCTGTTGGATTGACCTTGATGAGGCAATAGTTTCATTGCTTTGAGACATAGGGTATTTGCCATTAAGAGGTTCATCTCGTCTCAACCGACAAATCACTCAAATATTACGCCTGTCTCTTCTAATGTTATAAGAGAGTTGTTTCTTTCAATTTGTTAGAGTTACAAATTAAGGAACCTGACATCCTCGTGGAGGGTGGCATACACAAATCACTCAACAAATAACGGATTCATGAAAGATTGCGCTTGTGCAGACTTGAATTTCGCTTTGCTTGTGCTACGATGAACTGGAGTCTTACGTAATCCATAGAAATCATATGAACAACTTTGTGAAAGGGCATGTTACACATGATTGTCGTTATCCTTCCAATTCATATGCTTTTTCAAGATGTGCTTGTTATTTCATATGGTTTGGTTTTTACATGTTTTTGGATTCAGAATGTATGTAAATGTATTGAAAGTAATTTCATAACTTTCTCTCTGTTCACATATTTATAGTTGAAGTATATATGTCATCATCATCGTCAGCTTTATTTCAGCACTTAAAAATATATTATGACACATTAAGTTGTTATAGATTATTGAATGTGAAGATAAAATGGCAGAGACTCTGCATAAATCAACGTGATATTTTGCCTTTGCAATTGTCTTATCGAGTAATGTAGAAAGGTCCAATTCTTCCCTGTGTAGCAAATGACATCAAAATTTTGTTCAGATTTGTTCGGTTATTGTTGTTGAACAATTGTTATTGTTCTTACAGAATGTCAAGGCAAACCAAGTGATCTTTGAGAAGTATGGTTTTGATGTGCATGTAGCATGCGCACCAAATGACTGCGGCATATCTGTTGGGGCAGGATGGATCATAGACCCGTAAGTTTGTGTTGAGCAGTGCTGTGCAGTAGTTTTCAAAACGTGCTAAAAGCAATTTGTGATTGTTACTTTCCAATTATCTTCAGACCAAAAGTTGCTATTATAATTTAGATTTGATTTAAATACCAGTATGCGCTTATGACATTATCAAATTGTACAAGAAATGTATGCATTATGCATTATTCAGATTTTCATTTCATATTATACTAGTGATGCATGTGTCATAGAAAAATCCCTGATTACCAATCATTTCACGAAAGTAAAATATTTTTACAAAACAATGGTCACCACCAAAGCTCATTTGTGAATCTATAAATGTTTCACCTGTGGCTAATTAATTGATTGACACAAACATGTCTCCGTTACTTTCGAAATGGATGTAGGCCTTGATACATTCTTCGTGAAATGATGGAGGATCCATTCATTGCTTTGAGTTCGGCAGCTAATCACTGGATGTGAATTACGGAGTCATCTAGCTAATGATCGAGAAACTACTTAAATAAGAAAACGTCAACACGAATCGCACTGCTCCAAAGCTGGGGTGCCAACTTGGAGAATGTTGCACCACCTAAACTATATTTGAATTTAGATGGTATAGCGTATTGCCATCAATGAGTAGAATTACATGACCAGTAGACCAGAGAGCCTAACTATTTTGTTCAGACTCTGTTTCTTTTCGATTATCAAAAATCAATACCGACAACAGTGATGCAAGAGGCCGCAGAGACGACAACGACAGTTCAGTTTTTAGTGCCCTTTATAGTAATCGCGTGGTTAGACAAATGCTCACAAACTGGACTAATATAAAATGGTCTTTTCCTTCAAAGTGCTCATAAGCCCCAGAAATTTTATTGGTTGTATTGATAGAGCTATTCGTCCTGGTACGGAATCACGTTTAATTTTCAATTCGCGCAATCACATTTTTAAAATTGCAATTATTGCAAAATCACGTTTGCAGGATTTGACCGCGAATCGATATTTTCTCGCGTTGCCAAAAACGATCTAGATCTACCTTAGTTTACGTCGCTTAAGAGACATGAGGCGTCGTGTGACGAAAGATGAGGTGATGGACATGTCTAAACAAGTTCGTCGCGTGGTCAGTTCTCCGAATTTTCATTTCGGATTCCTGAGCAACTTTACCGACCATAAGAAGACACTTATATTTGAATTCTTGGAAAATTTTGGACATTTTGGCAAAGAATTATATTTTTCATATATTTCCAAAGTTGAAAATGCTAGAATTTCTTGCAGACGCGTTGATCCTGCGAATGACTAGATGTTATGAAACTCAGCAGGGACACACCATGTTGGCGTCGAGAAATTTTTCACATCCGCTTGCGGCTCGGAAGTTGGCCATTGTTTATGTTCGCACGTATGTGAGAAGGGTTGATTTTGAATGGCAACAATCAGAGAGAGGAACGTTTCGCTTGTGATTTTGCTTTCAGGGCTTGAACAAATCAGGTTGCGACGTTTGTGCTCGTGTTGCTCGAGCAGACAACTTTCTCAACTGAGATTAGGGAATTCTTCTTCTTCTTTCGAATGAAGTAAAGGGAAAGGAATAAACTAAATACAAAATGAGACAAATCTAAATATTGATAGTTAGTCCAGCCAGCCAGCGGCGTGTAGCATTGTCCACAGATGTCAGGCCTTTTACCGCATGTGAGGGCCTGTACAATGGGCAGTTCAAGATGATGTGGTCTGCTGTCTGCAGCGGCTCCCCACAGTGGCATGTGGCGGACTTTGCCAAGTTCCACTTGACGCTCTCGACACCAAAACGACCAACATCAATCCTAAGGCGATTGAGGGCTGTCCATTCACAACGCGGGAGGTCATAGCCTGTTGCCAACTTAGGTGTGGCCTCACAATAGTCCATTTCCATCAAACTGTGCGCATGCGCGAAATCTGATAATGGACCCGAGGAGGATCATGGGAGGTTAGTTCTTCGAGTCTTGTGTCATGGCGGCCGCGCTACTCATCGAAGTCGTTCCCGAAGATTTGTCGATTGCTTTGCAAACCAACAATATTCCAGGTGCAGTACGAGATTGAAAGTGTTACGCCGAAACAATTGCTGAACTAATTCTGGGCTGTCGTTGTTAATTTTCGTCCGTGGAGCGGCAACAATAGCAACTATTCTGGCTGCTTCTTGCTGGTTGCTTGTTTCTTGCCTTGGTCATCATCATCATTTATTCAGTCATGACTGGAATAACATGCTGCGTACCTGGCTGCTATAATAACAATCTGAGGCATAATGATTTGTCTTTCCATTTGTTTCCAAAGCAGCAAGAACTACGGAAAAAGTGGCTTGCTGCTGTCAACAGAGCAGGCAACAGTGGACGATTTAGTTCATTCAAACCGACAATATCGCACCGTGTTTGCAGTGCAGATTTTGCCGGAGGGAAGAAAACTTATGTGAACAATGTACCATCTGTATTTCCTTTAAAGAAGAAATATTCCCCAAAGAAAAGGCGAGCTATTGAGCGTGTAGCACCGGACTTAAGTAATCAAGTAAGTGAAGTCATTGAAGCCCAGCAATTTCCACGTAGCAAGCAACCCGATAGTGTGGCTGTGACTATGGACCACAGTTATGCTTCACATTATACTGCTACTGCTGAGGACGGTTTCAGTAACCAAAAACGTGTCAGTGATGATCAACAATCCCATTCTGGCATGTCTGACTCACCTGTGGCTGTTGCAGGTCTGAGTCATATGCCCACAGTTGCCTGTCGTTCACAGTCTGAAATACGGGCAACTTTACTGGCAGACCAGCTACGCCGTAAAGTCGAGGAATGCAAACGCCTGCACAAGCAAGTGGCCGAACTAACTGTAAGCAACGAAGATCTCAAAAAACGAAGTTCATCAAACTTGCTCCGTTATGCTTCACTGTGCAAAAATGATAGTGCATTCAAACATTACACTGGGTGCACTGTGAACACTTTCCTGGCACTTTACCGATTGTTTTCTGGACACTTGCCCCATCTGAGGTATGTAGGCAGTAAAGGCTTGTCCAGGGCTAGGACTGTCATTAGAAGAAAGCTCGCGTGGAAGGATGAGCTGTTGCTTGTTCTAATGCGACTAAGGTGTGGACTGGGTGTCGAAGACTTAGCGTACAGGTTCGGCATTGCTAAAAGTTCTGTTTCGCGGATCTTCCGAACTTGGTTAGACCTTCTGGCGAGGACTTTCCGAAAATTGCATATTTGGGCCTCAAAACGTACAGTAAATAAATATATGCCAGAGTGTTTCAAGGCAAAGTTTAAGGACACTAGGTTTATTGTTGATTGCACTGAGCCTTATGTTGAGAAGCCAAGCCATTTAACTGTACAATCAAAAACCTACTCTACCTATAAGAGTCACAATACTGCAAAGGGGCTAGTTGGTATCTCACCAAATGGATTCATAACATTTATCTCAGATATCCACGCTGGTCGTGTATCTGACAAAGCCTTGACAAAGAAATGCGGCATTATTATCATGGTGGACAAGGGATTTGACATTGAAGATCTGCTTGCCAGTGAAAGGAAACATTTGCGTCTCAGCATCCCACCATTCATAAAAGGTGGTAAGCAATTAACTGCTAAACAAATTGACAATACTGTTAAAATTGCCAAGTGCAGGATTTATGTGGAACACACTATGGGTCGAATCAAGAATTACCGAATCCTTAAAAATGTTATTCCCAACTCAATGGCAAGTGACATTAACAAACTCTGGATTGTGTGCTGCTATCTCATCAACTTTTGCATGGAACCTATTCTGAAGGAGTAAGAATTAAAACACTGAAGCTTATATTACAGTCATCTGCTTGTGCTGCACACATGTATGATACTCATACCAATTTGAATGTAATGCATAGCCCATGATGTGAATTGAACCCAGGGCGCGTGACTGCAAACCAGACATCGCAGTTACCACACCACACTGGGCAGGACTATTACTTTACTAATGTAGTCATGTACTAATTGTGCATTTGAGTATTTCACTGTATACAATTAGAAAAATAGCTATATTGCAATTATCATAAAATAGACGTTTCGCCAAACTATGAGCCTCTGAGTATTATACTTGTCCTTCATTCAATTACTTGTAACATACTGATTATAATTACGTCAACGAACCACAAGATGATCATTGTGAGGAAAGCCACAAAAGAGACATGGTCAGCCAGTGCAAAGGGAATATTCTTGTTTAAAATAACAGGAACTATATTTATACATCAAATAATAGAAAATCACACTTTTCTTTAATTTCTTTCAAAAATTTAAAACTACGAACTCTTTCTTTGGAGAATTACAGGAGCAACATTATCAAAATAAAATGTTGTAACTTTTGCTAAAATCAAATCGTAAACATTTTGGTCAAACCACACCTCTTCGCAAAATAACTCAGGTTTCTTACCATGTCCGGTTAAGAAAACAACAAAATGGCACCATTCTCTTCGTGTGAGTCCCATACACGCTTGTATTTGATAGAAATAATTATGCTTTCTGTTCAAGCTAATTCTACCATTGGCAGAATGCACTAAATGAAACGAGGCACCGTTTGATTGGACTAAACTTTCGGTGGAGTCTGCACTTAGTTGGTAAGGGCATTTAATTTCCAATATGCCTTCCGCTACTTCTCTTTGTGGATGGTACAACAATCCATCGACACTGATTCCAAACCAGAGGCGGTCTTTGTGTCTTTGTCCACTGTTAAACCTGTTTCCGTACAGGTCATTTCTGGATTGTAAGTCAGGTATTCTTTCCTTGCAAGATCCTCCATCGCCGTTCCATGGCTAGTTGCAGCTGTCGAAGCGCTTTCTCGATCAAGGGTTACTTTAACAATACGACAGGAGGATGTTGATGCCCTCATTTTGACAATTTCCCCAACTCAAGAAGCAGTTATCCTCCCTGAAGTAGAGCGTAACGTTAAATTAATATGTAAACATTACACAGAGGGTTATATAATGCATTATAAAGGCTGGTTTCCATTTGAATCGGGAGCACCCGCCGATTTTCGTAGGCGCCTTCCGGCGAAATGGAAACCGCGCACCGGGAGGCCGGGAGTAAATCGCAAGAGATCGCAGCGAGCCGGCGATTTTTCAACATGTTGAATTTTCGGGAGGAACCGGGAGCGCACCGGCGGTAACTTCAAAGCAGAGAGGGACTAGAAACTAGATTCCAGGCTAGCTGCCTTCTCAATTTCGCGCCAAATTCAACACATCTTCAAACCCGTTTCAGTTTCAACACGATCATTCTTCGTCAAGTTGAACCTGCCGCGTTTGCATTCTCAAGTCGACTTGCTACTAATTTTTTATCGAAATGGAAGAGCATAGAGAATTTTTTGTTACTGAAGAAGAAGTTCTTGAAGAAGTGAGGAAGTTCCCGGCGCTCTATGACAAACAAGGTAACGTTAAAACATTGTCAGAACAGGTGCATGTAAAATCAGGTATTTTGCCCTTGCTCGTAAGTTTTGAATAATTCTCTTTCTATTCTGAAAACAGTCAAGTCTTATCGAAACAAGAGTCATAAAGACAATGCATGGAAGGCCGTGTCTGAACACCTGAAGTGCCCCGTCTCCTTATGCCAGACAAAATACCAAACTGCACGCACAAAGCTTTCGAAATATTTGAAAATTTTACGTGGGCCATCAGGCAGTGGAGCTGCAGATGTCTCACATATGCGGCCAGAGTTTGAGGCAATGCGTTGGCTGATCGCCCATATTGCACACAGAAGGACTGTCACAAATACGTCAAAGGCGACGACATCGCAGTCCCAATGTTTATCAGAGTCAGAGGCAGTGGAATCAGGTTAGCCAACGTCAGCTGATTTCCATGGTGTTACCTAATTTAAGCTTTTAATATGCTCATATCTAACAACAGTTCTAAGATATTGTGAAACTGCTTTTAGGTCCAGTTCAGAGCAGCCCCGGAGATCAAGAAGAAGAGAATTCTCCGTCTCCTTCATCATGCTGTAAGTTTTTAAAATGTTAATAGCATTAATAGCAAAATCTATTACCATTGTGATTTATTTGTTCTAGCACTATTCCTTGTATAACCTGCATCATGCTAGTAGGTCTATCCTTGTGATATCGAGATGCGTGATATAAAGATTAAAAACATAGTACCAGTATTTTATTTACGTACATTTATAGTTATTTCAATAACAAACTACTCAATGCTTTTTTCCACATCTTTCTAAGGATTGAAACCACTATATTATATTATCAGTTGAAACGTTAAGCTTGCATATGTTTGATTTATTTTGGAATGCGAGACTGGTAGCTTGCATTTACTACAGCTTGTCTTTAAAATTAATTCCTGAGTAAACAGTAGTCCAAACATATGATCATAGTTGATGAGTAATACAGAATTTGTGGGTGTATCGATACAAATGCAGTTGCTGTCTTACAATTTGAGGTTTTATCTTGTCTTTCCAAGTCATTGATGCGAGTCAGACAACTGAACAGGAACCTGGGGCACTCGAGCAGGCAGCAAGTGTGGCCACATTACAAAGTGAACCACCAAAGGAGACTCCTCAACGAAAAAGACCATGGTCCAAATCAAAAAATGCTGATGTTCAGTTGGCAACACAGGTAGGTCTATAAAAACATGTTTGATATCTTTACTTGTTGACCAACACACAATGCCATAACATATGCACCACGTCCACTGTTATGTAGTCAAAATCCTTTAATAATTACAATACTTACAAGCATCATAATTGTCTTGATTAACAGCAAGTGTTGTAACTCTTGTTAGTCCAAATTTGGCAAAAATTCTTATTGCATGGAATGGAGCTGATGGCTGCCCAAGTGCCATTGAAAATGTTTTTTCCACATAGATCTTTATCCTTTAGAACGTATCATACCTGGAAGATGATTGTTCCAGTAAGCACCTGTTGTGAGAGCGCAATGCTACACACAAATGAATATTTAACAATCAAGTTTTAGCTTCACACAAGTACAGGCCTTCGATCAGGGCAACGCATCATGTTTGATCATGTCCAGAATTTTGACTTACCCGAATGCTTATTATCTGTGGGAGAAAACGAAATGTCTCTATTCCCATGAACTCTCTACTCTGTTCATACCCATACACACCAAGGTCTAGACATTTTCAGCTCAGTTTACATAAGAATGGTATCTCAATCAAGTGACAAAGACAAACAACCTTTTTAATGACTTTTCAGCTCTTCAGCTTTACAATCGAAGGAAGAATAGAAGGAAAACGACCGAGAGGAAGAAAGAGAGCAATGATGTTAGATGACTTGCGAGAAGTGAATGAGTCTTACAACGCGATGAAGAGGAGAGCCCGCGACAGAGAGAATTGGCGTTGCTACATGCCTAGAACCTGCCCTCAGGCAGAAAACCAATGATGATGAGCTTTGCAGCATCTTTCATGCTAGTTGTTAGTTTGATTCATAATTTTGAATTTTCTCTTCGGCTATAAATAATGCTGTTTCATGTGTTTTGTGATTTAGGTTGATATGGCCTTGCTTGATTATCTGCAAAGCAAGCCAAAGGAGGAAACAATTGACGAAGACCAATTGTTCTGCATGAGTCTTGTTCCCAAACTTAAGAGACTCAGTGGAGCAAAGAAGACACTTTTACAAGTGTTTATAATGCAGGCATTTGCAAATGAAGAAGATAATGCAAACGACATGAGCATGGCGGTGCCAATAAACCTCAGCAGCTACAATGGATATAATGGCACTACCAATCCACAAAGCAACTGTACACCTTATGCCTTCAGTAATTACAACAGTTAGTTCAAATTCAGCAATAGTTCTCTTTGCTTCTTATCAAAATGTTTACTTGAAATATAATTATTTTCTGTCAAAGTCCGTTAATTGCTATTCTTCAAGCAGACTGGTCTTAACTTGCGTGACAGTTAGGAATGAGAATGTTACTACATATGTTGGCATACCGAACTTGTACTCGAGTGACCACAGAGCTCCGCAATTACCAATAAGAAAACAACCTGCAATCAATTGCCACAGCTGCTCACATGAGATTCCTGCCAAGGCAAAGATCCTTGTGGCGAGTTCACATAGTCTGTGAATATCTTTCGGATTGTCTTTGCATTTGTTGTTGCATTTCGATGCACAATTTGCAACGGTGGGAGGGAGTCATCTCGACATGCAATCTTCCGCCAGTCACCGTCTTGGATTTCCCCAGATGAGTTGGCACAATCAACGAATCCACTTGGCACATAACGGGCGTTGTCAGTCAGGAGAAGGTAGTTGTGAAGGCAGACAGCTGCCTGCACAATCATATCCACAGTCACAACGTCTGCACGGATTGCACGGCGAAATATACACCACCTGGCTGTTAAAATTCCAAAAGCATTTTCAATGGTCCGTCTTGCCCTTGAAAGTCTGTAATTAAAAATAGCTTCCTCTTTGGTCAAATTTCTGCCTGCATATGGCTTCATTAACCACGTTTTCAACGGAAAAATGTCATCCCCAACAACAACGTAAGGCAGGTCGATGTTGTTCACTGGACTGGAAGGAGGCAAGTGACATTCCCCATCTTCCAAAGATGTAAACAGCGATGACTGATTGAAAATAGCCGCATCGTTGTCTCGACCATACGACCCAATGCTAACATAAGTAAACTTATATTTGGCATCGCACAATGCCATTAGTACAGTGCTGTGAAACAGCTTGTAATTGTAATAGAGGGATCCTCCAAACTTTGGGCATTCCATAGCAACGTGTTTGCTGTCCAGGGCTCCAATGACGCGAGGAAGATCCCACTCTTCCATGTATTCCTCAGCCACAGCTTTCCATTCCTCGACAGTTGATGGTGTTTTAAGGTATACATCTTTTAACGCTGTCCAAATTGCTCGGCAAGTTTCCCGACAGATCCTACTGACTGTAGCTCTCCCAACCCTGAAATTAAAACTCAGAGACTGCTGTGACATACCAGTCGCGAGGTATCTTAGGGTAATCGCTAGTCTCTCTCCAGCTGAAATTCTTTCCCTTGTTTTCCTTTTACAAGTGTCGAGGTAGGGTTGGACGAGGGACAACAAGTGATTGAAACGCTCTGGGCTCATTCGAGTAAAACGGGAAAAATATTCTCTGTCGTCCTTCGCAAGTTCCTTCAAAAGGGTATGGTATTGACCATGCTCTTTTCTCTTCTGAAATATCGATCGTATCCAGAATCTAGGGCTCTTTCGACGAGCCTGGCTCTAATGCGCCGACGAAGCACGAGCAAAAGCACCAAACGCTCATTCGTAGCCGCCATTTTCGCGAATGAAGAATGTGCCTTCTGCGCAAGTGCATAGGATAAGGGCTCTGGTGCTGAGTTGAAAATGACTCATCGTTCTGTCTGCCTGCCGGTAGCTG
>OFHS01002542.1:0-20513 GCA_900245855.1 Calvadosia cruxmelitensis | reverse complement strand
GCGGCATTGGCAGACCCAAACTACGATTCAAAGATACCATCAAACGCAACCTCAAAGACAAGGAGATATCTCTTGGTAGATGGCAAAAGCTCTCTCTAGACAGACACAGATGGAGACAAATGATACACCAAAAGTCATAGTCGGACACACGACGGACAGCAAGTAGTAGTTAGTCTGTCGTGTTTGCGTGCTCATGACAATGAGGAACATGTTGGACTTCTGGCATAATGTGTATACGTTCTATAGTAATCACCATGCAGTAATTACAAATATTAGCAATTTATTCCTATAGCCTCGTATTATTGTTAACCTCAATTCCATGTACGTCAATTAGTTCTCAGTCCTCTCATTTTTGTAATTATTTTTGCTTGTCAGTCATAATTACTATGTAAAACCAGTCTCTGCAGTTTACCACATTTATGAACAGCTGCACTAGAACTTTTCATCGCTGTTTTTTTCCCAATCAAAACAATATCAATGATACTATAATTCACTTTGTTTGTAAACATTTTCTAATATCAACATCTCTTTCTCTAACGAGATAGCCAATTATGTCATCAATAGATTATCGTCCTTCGACCATTGTAACACATCAGCCACTGTAAATTTATTCGTCGGTTGTGATAAGATTTACACTCTTGAGGCATGGCTGGCAGCCACTGAGACACCCTTGATCACTATAAACCACACATACGCCATTCAATTTCACTCATTTCCACATGTACCTTCTTGCTATCTGAATTTCAGAAGGGATTATAAATATTTAGCAATGTTCAATTATCATGCGAAGTCAACCAGCTGGATCTAAGTTTTGTTACTCATCGTTTAGGTTGAAAACAAACTATTTTCGCTTAATAAAAGCTACCGTGCATTTGCAAGGTAGCCTGATCTTACATATATGGCATCTCGTATCGAATAAGTGTTAAGATTTTTAATATGACTGTTGAAAAAGGATTTTTTTCAACGCAAAGAAACATCTGCATTTGGCGTGTATGTCTGGACTTTGGGTATAATTTTCCTGGTTTGGAACAGACGGGCCGCGAAGAGAAATCCGCTTTTGACAGAGATAAAAGGAAATCGCTTTGTCATTCTCAGTAGATTTTTTTCTTTAATGAGTTTCAATCTGAGAAGCTGCATGATCTAGCAGGAAAATAATCTCGCAAGTCAGAGGACTAGTTTAGTTTATGTTGGTGGGAGGATCAACAGTTCTATTATGAAGTAAATCAAATGGGAAATGAAACGTATACATACAGAATGGAAAGAAAATCTCATCATGTCATGAGACTACTCAGAGTGAGTCTTTTCCCAACAGCGTTGATTCAATAGTAATAGCACATTTTAGTCTTTTTTGTTTAGTTTTTGGGTTTTTGTTCTAGTTTTTCTTTTTAGGTTTTGGCAAAATCTTATACACAGTGTTTTTTTTCTTGTGAAATTCCCTCTCATCACAACGAAATAATATTGATTGCGTTTGCCATGTCCAAACACATGGGATGCTTATATATAACCAGCATTTTTAATTTGTCTTTTGCATGTTATGATGCTCTGGAATCATTGTACCCTAATCATGAAATGGACTACGTATCTAGCTTGATTATCTTGTTAACGATAGCAGCTGCATAAACATGGCAATTGGTTAGACACTGAAATGCTCAGCAAGTCTGTGATATTATTAACACAAGATTGAATCTGTGCAATATAAATGATAAAATATATGTGTATCGAGATCCATCTACGATTTATCTGAAATATTGAACATTAATGTAATCTTGCTTTTAATTGACCCACGTATATATACTGCATATGGCTCGTCTCGAACAACTTAGGACTGGTTGAATAGGGGGTGGTCCGTGTTTCCACTAGGCCACCAGACACGCAAAAATTGTGCACAAGTGCTTCCTGGTTAATTTGACACAGGGTAGCACACAGGGGTCAATATGGGGTTTTGGGGGTCCTTCTATCTCGCCCTGGACAACAATGCTTTCTTGATCACATCGTTGCCTGTGCGTTGTAAGTATGAAGACATTATGACATCAAGCATTCGTTTTTATACCCTTATGTCGTGGATGAAATCTCCATAAAAGATCTGTTGAGATCCTTTATCTTCACTTTTTCCTTCATTGTAATGCAGCAGATGTTTTTGCTGGAGGGACATCTGCAATGGAAGCTCAGACATAAAACACGGTGCTTTAATTCAATATAGCACCGTCTGTTTCACGTTGGGCTCAAATAACAACGCGAGAGTTGCCTTTTTCTTGAGCCAAATCCGCAGCGCCATGAGACACACCATCTGGATGATAGAACGTTTGGCCTCTTTAAAAGCCAGACAACAGAAATGTCAAACACACTCAAGTTTCAGCTGCAACAAGTGGAATTTGTTCCTGTATCTATAGACACCAAGATGCAGCTATGAGATCAACATTCCTTCCTTTGAAGACGTCAAACGTCAAAACGAGTATTTCTTGTAGGGGTTTCAGTGAATCTGATTCTTTGTCAATAACTACATCTTAGAGTAACTCTATGGTGTTACAGCTAGCACAGTCATGCCAGCACGAAGGGTGTGGCTAACTCAATCTCTTGAATAATGTATCATCATAATTATCGATACTATAATTATGTCTGGTGTTTGATGCTTTCCGTCTCTTGTTGTCATGCCGCTTAATAAAGAAGCGGATAATCAAGCAAACCGGTTAATAAGGACGAATTTTTGTGGTTCGACAATTACGCTGCCAGCTTGTGGCTACTCACTACAGATATAGAATATCATTTCTCATAAAACCCTTCCTTGCGATATTAAAGGCAAATTGGACTCCGCCTTATACGATGCTATATTTATAAAGGCAACTGTGTTATCGCTTCGCATCTCACAAACGCCAGTGGATAGCCCTCGCAATACGAATATACTGCGATAATGATCGCAGAAATGTACCTGCGTCAGCTATAAGCAACATGTTGATAACCGAGATGGGCTAGCTGTAGTAAAGACTCCGATAATGTCGATAACGCATCACCGTTAATGAATGTGAATTGAGACTATCCACGTATTAAAACACAAGAAATGATTCTGTTCCGCAGCTTGCACGATATGTTTTAATACCTAAACGATTATAACAAAACTAAATGCAGGTATTATACTGCATGTTTACGCGATTTATTACAATCCATTTACTACCATATGGATGAAGAATTTGATCACGATAGTGTTATCGATCTGCTCTGAAAATCCGCCTGAGATCTTCGTGGGCTGATTTGAGATTTTTTCAGCGTCTTTTTTGTCCAGGGCCATCTATAACAGCAGGCCGTATGTAATATAGGTGTTCTGTTTGCACTGATTAGACTGAAAATCAGTTAACATGTGGAAGTGAAGCCATCTGACATTGAACATTACAAAGTTCTGACAGGAGATTCTTTCAGACATGATCCCTTTGTTGGTTCTTATCTTTCGCGGCAAATACTGAGACAGTTTCGTAGTGGCAGAAGAAGGATTTCCTTGCCACCTGTCATGAATTTGATTGAGAACAGCTTGCGCTGAGCCAAGTCTGTTATTTTCGTCAACAAATAGTGCAAGCAATAGATGTCCTAGAAACATTTCGATTCAAATACGTGTTGATTTTGACAGCAAGGAGAGCATAAAAATTTGATTAAACATGCTCAAAAAAACCCTAACATTTTCTCCAGAGAAGAGTTCAGCCAAATTTAACTGTACTAGCATATTCAAAGCATCTTGGACATAAGGATCTCGATATATTGCTGGAAATGCTCGCCGCAAGAAGAGCACGTGTTCTCGCATACGCTGACACGCCATTAGTAATTTGGATGATAGAATCTGTGCTTGAAAGAGATAAAATAGAACAGAAGAAATGATATCAACATATGTATAAAATATACCACAACGAGATATAAACAAAATACTTGCTACAATGTTCAAAAGAAAGAAAACAGAATAATAATACAGTTTTTTGTTACCGATATCATCCACGATCTGATATTTTGAGACATTTTGACATTTCCAAAATGATGGCAAGCTGTGGATGTCGAAAGACTACCGTGACGAAACTAAGGTGACTTCTATTCAATGTTTATGGAAACTTCTGATATAGATGATGTGCCTACATTTTCATATGTTAATGTTAATAGAAACACATTCGATAAAAGCTATCTTCCATCTTCCATTGCTGTGTGGTAGCATCGACTACGTGGGAAATTGTTCAGTTTCTTCTGTACTCAATCGGGCTCAGCTTATAGCAAGTTTACTAGAAACAAATAAACAGATAAAAAAGCAAATAAGTAAAAACATAAACAAATCGGAAAAGAAATGGAGTTGATTCAAGGTAAAAATTGTCTCCATATGGGAGAAATTCCAAGTTGAACGTGTTTAACACTGGAAATATTTTCTTAAGGTTTGACGTACAGTTGTATTGTTTTACAGGTTGTTCTGAATAATGCTGTGAACGTGTTCTCCGTATGTAGCTTATCCGGCTTGACCTTCCAACTTCCTTAGATTGAAGCCAGATCGGATGAGATTCCCGCACTGGTGCACTGCCAGATGGTTCATTGAAATCGCCAGCAGGGTCTTTATTTCAGAGATTCCATTTTATGTGAACATTACGATTAATACTATGTTGAGCATTCCTTTGTCCATTTCATCGTTCTCCATTGATATATACAGTCAAACCTGTATTAGTTGCCACCTCTATAGAGCAGCCACCTGTGTATAAAGACCATTATTCATAACCATAAAATAACACTTTTATAGAAATCAACCTGGACAGAAAGGCTACCTGTCTATAAAGGTCGTTGCCTTCAGGTCCCAAAGGTGACCATTAGAGAAAAAGGATTTTCTGTATTTGAATATTTGCACAGAATGGGTGGGGGGTCATTTTAGCCATCTGACATTGACTGTCTAGTAGCATATTTTAGTCAATCTGAATATCGAGTATTGAGTACGTCTATTGTTGCTTGCAGGTGTTCTCTGTTGGATTATCTGTCTGGTGACGGAATCCTGTAGTGCGAATTACAAACAGTCAGTTGCTAGGAAGGGGGAAGGGGGTTACTCCTATTCCGATCTGTTGTGTACTGTATACGGGTGAGAGAGGGAAGTGCCCTATTTGAGAGTACCTGTTTTTTTTTGTTTTTTTTTTCGAATTATATTTTTTGTATATTTTAGAAAATTTAGAGTATTTGGGGATACGATGTGCCTACTGTCCATTATCTAGCTAACCGTATATTACAATGTCGCTACAGTACTAACATTCTGTAGTCCAGAATGCCCAGTTCATCCCACAGCTGGAAAGGAGGCTGTTGCAAAATGCTATAGAAAAAATGGCCGGATTGTTGTGCTTTGCATCGTAAAAACGTTTAGTTTGTGAGGCGCAGCCCTGCACCGCGTAGTATTTTTGAGGTAAATTAACAAGCGTCATATCTCGTGGTTATTTTGCTTTATTCATTGAAGAATGCAACAAGTTCCTGAAAATGACAGTGACAGCGACAAAGAAGATATCACTCAGAACTTTTTACAAGAGCTGAAAGACCAGGCGGATTCCAGCAAGAAAAATCTCGATGTGCCAGCCTGGGAACTGTACGTAAAGGAACACGAAGGAGATACCAAACCAACATATACAGATCCAAATGATGGAACGGTTTACGAATGGGACGAAGAAAAGCGGGCTTGGTTTCCAAAGGTTCGTAGCCGTATCAGAATAAATCAGATCAGCTTGTATTCCAGTAATTTCAGTAATGCCGCTAGGCGCTAGACCCGTTCTCAGCTTGCTAAATGCGTGTACAAAGTCAATTGTTGTTTTAGGTTGACGAAGACTTCCTGGCTACGTATCATGCGTCGTCATACCAATTTGTAGAAGCAGAAGAGGACGACAATGCATCAAACAGTGATTCAGAGACAAAAGATAAATCATCCAAGAAGCGGAAGGCAGCTGACGATGCAGTGAGTCAAAGCTTTATTTCTTTGAATGTAGATCTAATCACTCATTCCATAGTGACTCGCGTGACAGAGCCATATTTGTAAACTAAGATCCTATAAAAATCAAAAGCAATTAATGTAGTTTTGTTCTAAGGACTAAGGAGATAGATCTTGGTAGAAAACAAGAAAATGTGCAATCCAACATTAGCATTCGGTCAGTAGGCCTAGTTTAGGACTAACAATGTCTGCATAATATTTCTTATATTTGACAATAAATGGCCGTCTTGGCCGATAGAGTATTTAGTGAGACGACTTAGTGTTTTTATAAGATCCTGATGTCATAGCTGACTGATTAAAATGTGTAGTCATTCGTTTCAAGGCAGCTTCCAACCATTGTAAGTCTATGAGATGAACAGTTGTAATTGTAAATCATGTAAATGTCACTTTATTTAACAAGGGTAGCCCAATACTTGTCTCCTTTTGGGGCCTCGACAATTAAAGCCACAGAAGACAACGAAATAGATATGCAGCCACACGTACTAGCCTCTAGACCACAGCGACCATGTGGTATTACCAGCAAGATATGTGCAAACTTATGGCTAAATAAGTTGTTCATATTTAAAACATCTTGCTTATATTAGTGCAGGAAATTGTTGCCTGCATATCAGCCTGAAATTCTATGTGTTTAGGCATTGTTCAACCCCCTTGTTTCAATTCTGCCTATCTGCCTTGTTGATTGACTTTCTTATGAAACTCCCCATAGACTCTTGAACCATGACTTTAATTCTCATTTCAATCACTCGCGTGCTATGCATATGAATTGATGTCACGTTATTTAGACAGTGGCAGGTGGAAAGAAAAAGGCTGAAAATTCAAAGAAGAAACCAGATGGCAAGTGTCTCCTGTTTGTTGTTACTTTGTCCTACTATAATTCACTTCAAGAATATAACGTGACAATATGTAGATCATATACCCATACGAGTAAAGTCATATCTAGACCAGAATTGAACGAAATTGAGTTCCACTAGCAGATACTTAACTTGTTGCCTTCCGGTTTACTTTGATTTGATTGTAAACGAAATGATGCGAGGCTTACAAATTAAGTTACCTGTAATGCATTTACGTCTAATTGAAGTAGAAATGTTGTATACATTATTTGTCCCGATTAATCAATTTTCCATTCTTTCTAAGCCAGTTTTGTTCCTGTGTTGTTGTTTTTCTTTTAGCTTGGTTTGAAGTCGATCCTGATAAGAACACAAACGTCTACGTATCTGGTCAGTATAATATATTATTGGTAGATGATTAATATATTATATTATTTCATACTGCTTACAACGCTGCTACTTCATCATGTATGTATGTATTTAACTCTCAAATATTTTACGAATACAGTGAAACCTGTCTATAACGGTCACCTTTGGGACCTTAGAAAAATGACTTTTATAGCCAGGTGGCCTTTCTGTCCAGGTTGATTTCTATAGAAAGTGTCATTTTGGGGTTTTGAAGAATGGCCTTTGTACACAGGTGGCCGCTAATCCAGGTTAGACTGTAATTGACAGAGCAACGCCAACGAAATTATGCTTACAGCTAATGATAAAATAGAACGGTGTGTAATTGCTGGATAGTAAAAACATTGTGCTTATATATACATAATTTAAATTTTAAAATTGTAAATTTTAAATGTTACTTTATCATGTCACTAGAAGATGACTTCATGAATACAGTAAAACTTGTATTAGCAGCCACCTCTATAGAGCAGCCACCTATGTATAAAGGCCACTCTTCATTAGAGTTGCAACCGGGGGCAGTAACCGGGGTTTTTTCCTCGTTAGGGAAGATCCGATATTTTCGTACCGGGGTAACTGGGAATAACGGGGATTTATAACCGAGGGTAAACGGGGAGCGGGGATTTCTTTGATGTGCCGAATACATCATTTGACCCTTGATTTGACCCTTCGAATGCGATGGTAAACAAACAGTTTTGGCTCCGCTGATCGGCTCTGTGCAACCGCTTGAAAAAATTCAAAGAAAGCCATTCAGACCCGCGAGAATTAGGATTGTAAGGACATCGAAAAAAATTGTTCTATTTCTCTGCTGGTTCAAATGCTTATGACAAGATCATTGTAGGTTCACAGAATTCAGACAATGCAGACAACAAGATGGAGACATTCTGCTCGCTGCTGATTCATCGAAACGTGTTAAAAGAAGCAACCTGAAGAGGTTTGTTGTCGTCGAAGCTCAGCGATCTCACACCTCGCCAACGAAACGGCATTGTGTCTGTGAACATAGCTCGTGATTTGCTTTGATATGATGAGGAGCGACGAGGAGCACATTATCTGTTCGATTGCCGTCCAAGTTGGAAAGTTTTCGGTTGCTGTTAAGCCGCATTTATGCATGCCCGACAGACGGGCAGTTTCTTGACGTGCGTCTGATTTCTTCAATATTTCAACTGTCGGGCCAAGTCGGCCATGCATAAACGTGTTTGCTGCGTCAAATTACTTGACGTACTTCGACGTACGATATGGTTGAAGCATGGTTGAAGAAACCCGTTCATGTCCCATTGCAAACCAATGGTTGAAGAAGTTGCAGGCATTGTTCTCCTTGAAGGTGTCAAACGATACCGCCGTTTTAACATCACAATCTTCGTCGCTGGACGCCGTCTTGCTACTAGGGGGCAAACGTAGACAATAGAGGCGAGAAATCTAGAGGCGACACTGATTGGTTGAAGAATCACGTGGTATTTTTTTGACGTCTAGAGTTGTTAAAAGTCGGGCATGCATAAACGGCCCTTTATGCATCAATTTCTGGTGTTGATCGATTTGACCTATCCTTCAACTTGACCCCGTCGACAGCAAGTGACAATGGTTGAGGAGACGAGCATGCATAAACGCGGCTTTAGTCAGGCCAGCCAAACCAGCGGAACTAAATAAACTCTCGCTTACCAAACCTGTCGAGTCTTTAGATTAACCATAATTCACACTGTTTGAATTACCATTGTGAATAACAACACGGCTTTTGTTTGGTTTGGACAACAGCGACTGCAGCAAACGTTTGCTGATTTCGATTCTTGGAAAGCAACACGGGAAATAAGCCGTGAGATTCAGGATTTTCTTGTAATCTTCGCCATGGGCTCATCCTCTAATTCACCGTTTTGATTTAGCCACCAAGAATGTACACAACACGAGCTACGAGAGATTGAGTCTCTTCGAAAGACTGTTTACAATCCAGAGAGCAACATGGATGAAGCGACGGATCAT
This sequence comes from Calvadosia cruxmelitensis, assembly GCA_900245855.1. Taxonomy (NCBI): domain Eukaryota; kingdom Metazoa; phylum Cnidaria; class Staurozoa; order Stauromedusae; family Kishinouyeidae; genus Calvadosia; species Calvadosia cruxmelitensis. Next base: position 11,342 of record OFHS01002542.1, on the reverse strand, counting down.
ATCTTGTCTTCATTTCTCATCATCTTTCAATGTGGAGCAGCGATGAGCACACGCAGACCGGACTTTGACAAGTACGCGTAACAATCGAACTGTGAAGTGGGCACTGTCTGGATCATGCTGTGATTCTTGCGTTTTAATAATACAACAACACCAAATGACTGAGAGGTTTCCCATCTGTCATGAACGGATAGATTTTTGACGTTGATCAAACAAACACGTCGTTACGCCAGAGAATGTGGTTGTTTTCTAGTTACCTTGGTTGAAACAACATTCGTTTAAAATAAATCTAAATGAAACGATTCCCGGTTATGAATACCGGGGAATGAAACCGGGGGAACGGGGAAAGCAGAGGAATTGTAAACGGGGTAATTCCTGTCAATAACGTCATCTTAACGGGGATTATAACCGGGGATCCCCGTTAACTAAGGGGAAACGGGGCCACCGGCTGCAACTCTACTCTTCATAACCCCAAAATGACACGTTCTATAGAAATCAACCTGGACAGAAAGGCCACCTATCTATGAAGTTCATTTTCGCAGGTCCAAAAGATGACCATTAAAGACAGGTTTCACTGTAGTAGCTGTTATTTTCTAACTTTTTGCATACGAGTTGTCTGTTGGTCTTTATACTGTACTAATGCTTGTGGCATTCATAGTACAAATGTTACATTGCAATGCAATGTGCAAGTAGCTGCTTGCTGCCCAAAACCCGATCGCCAGTGGAGAGGAACAATCAGCTACTACCATGATTATTCACATGATACGGCCACAGTAATCTTGCCATTGTCAATCCTTGTTAGCATCAATATGATAAAAATTTGCATCTCAGTTTTATGTGTTGCATTTATAAGTGCTAATAATTTCCCTGTGTTGTTGTTGTTGTCCTTAGGAATGCCAGATGACGTCACCGAAGAAGAATTTGTTGAGATGATGGGCAAGTGTGGCATCATCATGGAAGACGGTGATTCAGGTTTGTGCAATCACATTTGTGCAAGCTACTTTCACTATGAATTCAAAACGTTTCAAAGACATGCAAACCATGTGAAATACCATATTACAATGCATGACATGGAGACTAAATTACTTCAGCGGATGTAAACAGTTACTAGGTAACTATAACGATCAATAGGCCTATTGTGCCGCCTGTAAAAATACTGCAATTACCGTTGACCAAACAGGGGTAGACAGATCAGTGGTGGATTAACTACTTTATTTTTTTAGGTAGCTGGAATTACAACTATTCTCCAAAAGTTCAGTTTGCTACAACTATAAGTAGAGGAGAAATCTAGCCAGCTACAAATACTAGTTTCTTACATATTTAACCCAAAAATATAATTTTGGCTGTTTCATTATTATTCACAAAAGTTTGCAACTTGCTACACAAGCGAGGCTTTAATCAGCCGGCCATATCATGCTTCTTGTAATCCATATATATAGTGCTAATTGGTAGTGTCATCTCAACTTTCAAGCTGTTGAGGAAACAGTAAACTACCACCTGGCAATTTATAAAATGCAGATGCAAATACAAGTGGAGAAGTACCTAAAATATAATAATTTGCTAAAAACTACGCTTCTTCTGTTAAATGTGGTCCGCTACAACTGCAACTGCTTTTTGAAATTTTAGTCAAAAACTACTTCGCTATGAAAAAAATAGCTCGCTACCAGTAGCCAACTGGCTACTTCCATCACTGAATTACAGCTGCAATAGTTTTTGCTTTATGTGTCAGGCAAATTGAAGATCAAGCTATATAAAGATGAAAATGGCAAACCAAAGGGAGATGGGAGATGTTGCTATTTGAAGGTATGCAAATGCATTATCCATTACTTGTGTTCACCATTGATGTTTTATGCTTCAATGATGATGATGATGATGATGAAACGGTGTTGTTATGAGAACAACCCGTTCCTCTTTTTCTTCGTGACACCATTGCACACAAAATTCCACAATTTACGGTTCCATACATCAGACTTAGTGTACAACGAGAAATCTAGGTTTAACAAATCACGATACGAAAACGATTAACCATGACCACGACGAAACATAGACGACGGTTGCCACCAAAGGCAGTCATGGAGAGGTTGGGGAGCATACGATTCAGAGCGCATGACATGGCCTATAAAGCGCATCCGATGCTTCAATAGATCTTAGCCTACTGCTGTTGAAGACCATTGTTTTATTGTTTTAAATCAGATGTTTTTTGTTTTTGCTTTTACTTCTACTCTGAGTAATATTTTATTACACTTAATTTTAGTTTTACTCAGGGTATCGTCTAATTGCTTTCTCTTACTCAGAGTAGTTTCAAGCTGTTTACTTTTACTCTTACTCAGTGTACAACTGTACATATAAAATGTATCGATCCTATCCTTGAAGATCTGTTCTGTAGTGGTGAAAGTTTTTCTTGTGTTGTTGTTGTTGCTGTCGTAGAGCACCAGTGGTCAGGAAGGAATTAGGTGATAATGACTGGCAGTTAAGCTTTCTTCGAGCGTCAATCAGGAGTTGAATATGATGTTGTCTGATATGCAGAATGATCAATTTTAATTGCAAATGACCAGGTGCTTAAAAAGACATGATCTGAGGCATTAAATTTTCCACTTCATGTTGATATCGTCAAATCGAAAATCTGCTCTTCTACCAGACAGACTTTGAAGTGATAACCTTTTGTATTGTTCACACATTGCAATGCCAATAGCTGGTATTAGGAAATGTACACTGTCTGTTGTAGTAATGCTGCTAATTTGTGTGGCGTGAATGATAGTTTGCATGCAGGAAGCATTTAGTTAGTGAGTCCTCTTGGACCAATGATTAAGGTTGATGTCGCAAACAGCATAATGCACCTTGGGAACCATTGTTCTTGCAAATGTGGTCGCTATCCACTTCGTTGAGCAATTTGATCACATTGGTCAATGTCATTTTGATAAATCTGCTGCATGTGTGACTCTTGATCTGTTAGATTATATTTTCTCTGTTGTTATTAGGTTGAATCTGTGCAGCTTGCACTGGACCTCATCGATGAAAGTCAGATGAGAGACAAGAAGATCAAAGTGGAAAGAGTAAGTGCACTGATCAATACGCTTTTTCGGAAAAGAATCAATATTTTATTTCAGTGCAACTAGCTGCTGTGATAGGAGATGGTGTTCAGCTGTGAGATTGCAAACTGTCAAATTTGTTGTCTCAAATGCAAAAAGAGAACTTTTTCTATTTGTTCTTTGTTTGGCATTGGTGTTCCTTTTTTGAATTCCGTTGTTGGAATATTTTCATTGCAGTAGTTTATTTATAATTTTACTGATTTAATGCAACCACACTTTTGTTGCATGATTTCAAAAGTGACATCACTGACTGGACGAAATGCAGTCACTTGTTGCAAGAACAGCTAAGTGGGTTTTATTCTCACAGCAGTGGCATTTATTCACAATTGTCTGATGTGGCGTGTGATTTACAAGCAATTAAGTTCATTTCTTATACAATTCATTGGCTTTTTTGTTAATTGTTACACTTTTTATTGATTGTCTATTCCAGGCTGTGTTTCAGTTGAAAGGTAAATTTAATCCATCTCTGAAGCCCAAGAAGAAGAAGAAAAAGAAGAAAAATAAAGGACAAGAAAAGTAATTATAATTTCTATAATCATTTCATGCATAATAACAATCCATAATTATTATGCATAATTATAATGCGTAATTATAATGCATAATAATAATGCATAATTACAATATGTTGGATACTAATGATGCATAATTGTGATGATGATAATATTGCATAATTATGATGATAATAATAATGCATAACTATGATGATAATAGCAATACATAATTAGAATGCATAATAATAATGCATAATCACAATATGATGAATAATAATGATGCATAATTATGATGATAATAATAATGCATAATTATGATGATAATAACAATACATAATTATGATGATAATAATTATACATAATTATAATGCATAATTATGATGATAATAAATGCATAGTTATATTGTGTTTCATAGATAATAATAATGAATAATTATAATGTGTTTTGTTACTGGTGATGTTATTGTGTGATTAGATAAGTTCACCATAGATAAGTTGTTTTTGGCGGTGGTGCTTTGTTTGGTGGGAGCTGCGCCATGCAAATAGCAGAAAATGGTTTGATTTCCTGTTGATTTTGTGATTCCCATTTCATGTTGCACTCGATGTGTTCAATTTGCTGATGTTCTTTGCTTCAAAATATTATCCTTGATTGTGCTTGTATTATAGCGATGGCTGGTTTTCACGGTTACGTAAATACAATAAGACAAATGTGGACTAAGTACACAAATTATATATGTGGAATAAGTTATATAAATTGCCTGATTTCAACCCATTTACAATGCTCGGACCAATCTATAACTTTCTAGTTCAACATATATAAAAATACATAAGGGGTAGATTGTAAATTGATGTAAGAAGAAATTTCTTCTATAGTTGTGTAATTTTGTACAGGACCCGAGGAAATGACTTTTATAGACAGGTGGCTTTTCTCTCCAGGTTGATTTCTAAAGATTGTGTCATTTTGAGGTTGTGAAGAGTGGCCTTTATACACAGGTGCCTGCTCTATAGAGGTGGCTGCTAGTACAGTTTAACTGTACTCCTCCCTGATAAGATGTCATCGTATGATATAGTCTATTTCATTGCTTCGTTCTTAATATGTTTTGCTTCTTTCTTCTCAGATTGCTTGACTGGGTCGATAGAGACAACTGCCGAAGCAAGAATCACAGGATTGTCATTTTCCATTATATGTTTGATCATAAGGAATTTGAGGTAAGAGATCTCTGCATGGTTTTATTGTTTACGTGTTTGCGACCTTCACTGCCAGGCATTGTTCTATGCTACTTACATACAGATGTACTCCTTTTTTCAGAACACGTACAGGCAATTAAGATGTAGTGGAAAGTGTTGTTTCCTTCGTGCATTTCACACGATTGAACCAAACAAGGTTCCAATGTTTGACTTGTGAATAGTAACATAATCTGAACTGAGTAATTTTGTCTAGACATCCTCAGCTGAGTCAAATTTGATAAATTAATTTAGACCTAAAAATTGCATAAGGATTTTGAATTTTTAAAGCCCCAGGCCCATCGGCCAAGAGCAAGATGTATCTTTGCGTGTAGCATTTGAACAGGTGCCGACCTTAAAATCCATGAATAGAAATCTCATGGGGACTATATGCTAGTTTTGTTGTACTACTTTTGGCTGTATGTTCCACTGATCACCAGCTTTGCTCGATGTATTTATCGTCAATTATCTTGTCTATTAATTGTCTAAGTTGCTAGCATGTCAGAAGCACAAAAATTTGTTACCAACAGTGATCTAAATATTTTGCTGTTAATGTTTGTGCTAGAAGACCCCCACTGCCATCAATGAAGTGAAAGCTGACCTCAGGGAGGAATGCGAGAAGTTTGGTGATGTCCGAAAGGTTCTTATTTTTGATGTGAGTTGATGGAGTCTGCCTGATATGATTACTGTGAATGTGTGAAACCTGTCTATAATGGTCACCTTTGGGACCTGCGATAAATGACCTTTACAGACAGGTGGCCATTCTGTCCAGGTTGATTTCTATAGAAAGTGTCATTATATCTCAGGAAGAGTGGCCTTTCTGTATATGATGCGTATAATTTACTGTTGCGTTCGTCATCTACTCCTTCTCATGGTTTTGATTAGCACCAGTGATTGATGTGCTAATACGTATGATGAGGCATTCTGTAGATGCCGTGGTAGTCTTGCATTGTGCTGTTTCTGCTGCTTTCCAACAGGGCTGCACAGGGTCATGCTGTGGGGAATACAAATCCAAACAAACTCCAACACTATCGGGACATAATTATTTCTGAATGCAACCGTTTGAAATAGATCCCAGGTTTAATTGAAAACTGGATATGGTTGTCATGATGCAAACTTGCAAGATCTAGTTGGCACAACTATATTTGAACTCTACATTAGCATGCAGTATATTAGGAGTGCCAGGATACCTTTGTTTTTGTGGGGGTGATGCAGAATTTCCGTTACTTGTCAATCCAAGAACCCAAATCAAATGATATTTATGAATGCGTTGCACAAAAATGTAAAGTGAAAACTAGTAAATCATCAGAGTTTTGTAATTTCCTAATAAGATGTCCACTAATAGTAATTGTCATCTTAGCAATGAAAAAAATAGAAACTGGAATTGATCGTGCCTTAAAGCTTATTGAACAAAGACATGATGTTTTTTGTAGCTGAGGTTGTGACTGCTTTGTTTCCTGACATTTACCTGCTCTTGTTTTGCATACTTACAGAGAAATCCAAGCGGTGTGTGTTCAGTGGCGTTTAGAGAACCAGAAATGGCTGACGCTTGCATTGAGGTAAATCACATTGCGAGAGTTTTTATGGGCTTAGAGCTTGGTTAGATTTCTTCAAATGCAGCCCAATCCTCTTAATTGCATTTTAATAAAATTTGTGATCGTATCAGATGCAAACGAATTTCCAGTGAACATTATGAATCCAAATACATTTAAAAATCATGTAAAATCCGGGTGTAAAATAACAAGCACCATATAAAGATCATGTGAATTTGAAAACCACTGAAAAAGTATGTAATAACTTACTAGGAAGTGACCTTTTCACATGATTTTCAAGCCGTTTTCACATGATTTTTACATGATTTTCACATGGATTTCAGGACGTTTCACTTTAGAGTGAATCTGACCATCATTTTTAATGAAAGATATAATGATTCCACGGTTGGTTTTTGAAAATACTTTTAAGGCTTTACTGATCTTTACTGATCTTAATACATCGGGCTTTACTGATCTTAAATATCACATAAAACAAAATATGATCAAGTGGGTGTGACAGTTCTTATTATTCCTGCACGAAAAGCAATGCCTCACTGAGGAGTATTTAGTGCAATTGTGTGCTACTTTGACAAATCTCGAAATTCAGATTATTAAAAGCTGACGTACAAGTTTCTACATTGACAGAAGTCCTCACTCTGAAATTAATTAGAACTTAATTTGTACACGGCAATTGCCATTTGCCAACTCATCTTCATGGATAATATACTCAATAAAACGATAAGCAGCACGGGCCGTGGGCCGTAAATTGCGAAACCTTTCTTCGTCAATTCGTCACTGTTGAGTCCCCTTATCATAGTGATTTTGATAATTGATATCACAAAATGACAAAATGTGACAATTCATTTAGAATCTCACATCTTAGTTTCACAGAAACCGGTCTATTGACCAAGCTTGGAATGTATGAGTAACTAGTTGACCAATCATGGCTGATTTGTCCTAATTTGTTTTGTACAGGCGTTGAACAGCCGATGGTTTGGTGGAAAGCAAATCACAGTAGAACGATGGGATGGCATTACAAATTTCCAAATTGAAGAAACTGAGGAAGAGAAAGAGAAGCGACTCAAGGAATGGGAGGATTTCTTAGAAACGGACAGTTAGTACATCTATTCATAGATTACCCAATGTGGGCTTTTGACTGACTGTGGCATCCTGCGAACCAGGCAAGGCACTTGAGAAATTACTTACAGTGTGCGAAAATAGCAGGTTCATATGCCATGACAATGGCCTATGGCATTGACACATAATATTCATGACACTTTGCGCGAATGCCATGTTGTATATTACTTATTTACTTGTATGTAATATTGACAATCGGTGTCCATCTTATAAATGGGACTGCACTTCGGTTTCATGCCGCATGATCTGTTGCAAAATTTTCGCCTGTTTGGCAAGGAGTACTTCGATATTTGATAAACGCCTGTCTTCTTCTTCAAGCTTGTCCTCCAATGCATGAAGCATTTCATCAACAGGATCTGCATCTTGTTTGTGGCTAATGATGTTATGAAAGAATCTGTCCTTCTTTGAATCACTGTAGAGATGTTTGGAAGTACGCGCCTGTAATCTGTGATGAAAAAGAAAGCAAACTTTGTCAAAGACGCAAACTGAAAGCATAGACTCAGTGTAGGCCTATTCTTATCCTATCCGAAAAGCCAACTTGCTCAACAGAACTTTAGATGCTACCTAGAATACAAACCGACAAAATCATATTCGAATTGGCTTCAGACAAGACCAACTAACTCTCATTCATTTTTTGCGAATATCGATTTATCCATGCAACTTTTCAAAGAAATATTCAACACAATAGACCTCAACTTACTTACGGCAGTACACTTACTGTCATTGATAACGCAATTGTTGCTCCTGATTGCATAAACATGGTCAATCAAACATCATTGACTTGGTCATAGTTTTGCACGGTCATGTTTTGGTTTCCCTTAGAGGCGTGATTACGCCAAACCACAAACTGCTACGAATATTAATCATTGTTTGCATTACTGTGCAAGTGTGCATTTCTTTCCTACGGAGATGTGAGCACGCCAATTGAAATGCAGTGTGATAATTCTATTCATCTGTCCAGATATATCTTGTGATCAGTGGTACGTGATATCTAATTAAGGATATGGGCTATATCAATTAAATACAGACTAGTCTCTATTAGATTCTAGCCTCCTACTGATAATTACTGTTAGTCAACTGTGCAATGAGTTCACCCCAGAGGTGCTATTGCCATCATATGAGCGGGTGTGATTATATACGAATACAACCTTGAATGTTATACCTATGTGTCTCGTCTTTACTACGAGATAGGAAATAAGAACACAACAGGATACTATCTGAGCCTACCTTGAAATGACGTTCTTCCTGTTGGGGTATTCTACAAGCTCAGACATGTACGCCCATTTCAACAGGAATTTTGGAACTGTAGAATCAATGTCCCTTGCAAATTCCACATTCTGCTCCATCAGTCGAAGAGATGCGCTCTTTCGTATACCGGCAATGTCACCAACTGCCGAGCCAATCTGAAAAAGAGATTTATTTCAAAACGTGACTAACTATGTCAGATGGAATGTGCAACAGAAATCTAAGAAAAGCTAAACAAAGAATGGGGTTGAAAATTATCCTTTTGGGGCGTCACCATTGATGCTACATGATGACAATATTGATTATGCACTGAGTGCGTTAATGTGCAGCAGAGAAGCAAAATGAAAATTTGAATTGTTGGCCCGTGTTAAAGTTGAACTCCTTTTGCATTAAACATGGTTATCTAATTTGGAACTTTTGTGAGCAAATGTCTTCATGAGCATTAAAAAAGTATTCCACAGCACAGTAAAAGCAATCATATGTTTTTGGATAATTTCGCTAGTGTGAGTCCTACAGACCCTTCGGGGGAATTAAACCTATCATTATAAACAGTTACTGATGGTCTTCCGCTTACCAGTAAGTTCTGCAGAGTGATTGTCACCACAATAACGAAGATCGTGAATATGATATTGGAAAGCACTGGAAATGGAACCAGCGGATATCCAGTCTCAGCGTCCTTCAATTGACCAGAGTAAACCAAGAAGGAATCATACTCAAACTCTCCTGTTGTCATGACGATGGTCTTCATGAGTGCCCGTGGAATTGTCTCAAATGATTTTATCTTAATGAACAGTTGATTAAACGTCAAAGCAAAGGCCATCAGCACCAGACTGAAAACGAGCAGGACTTTGACAACCGTGCTTAGGACTTGAATGAACATCACCACGTAGATCTTGAAGAGGGGAACACGTTGAAGGAACAGTGTGACGTTAATCCAGCTAAGGAATATGCAGACGGTGCCAAGTTGACTGCTTGTGTTTGTACCAGTGTAAAGCTTCTTTGGAAATACTGCACCCATCATATAGACCACCGTTGCACAATACAACGTCCATTCCATTAGATTTGTGATGCTTTCAAAGTACTTCCAACGCATGGCAATCATCTGTGTGATCTCTTTCCCAATTTCTACGATACTGAAGGCAAGGGCAAAGTAGACCAGAATAAAATGAACTGTACTGCCGCGCATCACAAGTTTGTCTTTTTTCGACAGTGTTCCATTGTGCTCCAACAATTCAAGATCACTGCCAGACAATCAAACAAAACATTGTGTCAATATCTAAACCTAGGGTATCCAATCGACAGTAGACTAATTTAATGTATAGACTGCAACTCTACTACCATTTATCGACATATACACGTATTCTTTGTGAGTCGGGGTCGCTGTTTCTCTCTGTGGACGTTTGAAATTCTTCAATATCAACGGTTGATCACTTTGAATCGTATTTCTGCTTCATTAGTTAATATCTGTCACTTTCAAATATTATCTATATATTTTTCTTTGTAGAGTTATCATCGGCATATCAAATAGAAGCAGATTTTCAATTTTTCTTGCATCTGCGGTACATCGATATCCAACACAGAAATCGTAATCGGGGGAAATCTATTTCTGGCAATCCACCAGCCCCGTCATCATAGTATCATGGCTCCCATGTAGCAACATAGCTCCTTTTAATAAATGGCTCCCAAGTGGTGACCTAGCTACTTCTAATAAATGGCTTCCATGTGGCGACATAGCTCCTTCTAATTGAGAAAATCGGGGTCACCTAAGATTGTTCTTTTTACCAACTCTGTAGAACAGTAGAATTGCTTACTTGTTTCTGTCGATAACGATCAAGGAAGTTATAGAAGTCGAGAAGAGGAGATAGCTTAAGAAGCTGATGTAATACAAATAGCGTCCAAGGTTATGCCACTTTGAGCGAAGTAGTGCTTTAGTCACTGGATGCCTCAGAAGGGTCTCCCGTTTGTAGCGTATCATGGTTGATGGTGCAAAGAAGGCCAGCTTTTTCTTCTGACCATCTTCAGGTGGAGGAGGTTCCATCAATTGGAAGAGATAAGTAACAGAATAGGAATCACTGTTTATTGCCTCGTCTGACTGCACAATGCAAGCATCCAGCAGACATTCTGCAACATCTGGAAGTGTTTTGATCAGCTCCCTGAATATCCTGTGTCCACTTGTGCATTCGTTCAAGATGGCACTCCTCCATCTAGAAAACAACATAACCACAATCAGTCCAGAATGATTTCTCTTTTGTCAGCCGAAGTTATTGTTACTACTCCCTCCCATGTGTGGTCCTCATCGTCATGGTTGCCAATGTTATGTTTGACACAGGTACTGGGCTACTGGCACATAGGGCTTGTCTTTAGAAGCCTGACATTGAGATTGGTGAGGAAAACTGTTGATGATGCTACGTTAATATACTTCTCTAAATCCTTTCTTTCTGTTGTCCCCTCTTATCATGAGGACGCTCCACTTTCTGACACAGTATATAAACATGATGCATAACCGTAACAACACCATATAGCCAGCATGCAGATTCACTACATTATACGAAATCGACGACCCTATAATACGGAAACGTCTGTCGGTTTGTATGTTTGTTTGTTTGTTTGTTTGTATGTTTGTTTGT
>OFHS01002541.1:0-20513 GCA_900245855.1 Calvadosia cruxmelitensis | reverse complement strand
ATCTTGCTAAAACTCAGTCACCGTACATGGAGAGTGAATACGATTGTGAATGTTAGACCACATGAGGCTGCAGAAAATGGAGCGGACTTAAAGAAGAAATCGACAGTCCATAAAACACGATAGAAGCCATTTTCCCGCTGAATATCGTCCTTCCTGCTTCGCGCTGGCAGCCATGTTTTCTGTTGATTCTCAAGTTTTTTTGATCATCGAAAAAGTCTGAAGGTCGCGCATGCGCAGTATTAAATGTCGCGGTGAGCCCATACCGATGTACAATGTGTAACTTTACTCAGTAATACCACAATAGCTCCGCAGAGAAGTTAGAAATACATTAAAGGCCCAGCAGTTGCATAACAGTTCAATAACCCTAAATTACAAAGGAGCTGCATTATTGTTATTTGATTATATACTCTCTTACTCCAAGTCCTTTTTATCCACCCTCATGTGTGAATGAAGGGCTCAACAGAAAATCAGTAGCTGTTAATGGTTGCAAGTGATGCTTGATTAGTATTTGGAATCACTGCAGGCACTCTGAAGAAGTGTATACTACTTTCCACACTTTATTCGAGTTCGGGGTCTGGCAGGGGTACGGTAGGGTCGAACATTCTTCTGGAGGATCAATGACTAAGCAAACTACATAGAAAATGTCAGTGGTGACATTGATACTTCATTTAAACGTCATCATTCTCGCTCTGTGGTTTGTACAAAATCCTGGCATTGATCTCTGCAATGTCAACACAGTGCCAAAATATGTTTACGTATCATAGACGGATTTTTACTTTGATGTGGTACATTGAAGTAAGCTTATCGGCCAGATCAATTCAACCTATTCCTTGGTTCTACACTTGCAAAATTCTTGGACAAGAGATCTTTTCCCTCATCTTCGCATTAAGATACCAGCTGTCTGTCTCTCCCATCGGGGAAAATCCTAATACATTTGACGCAAGATGCACCGCATTTCTGTCGTATCATTCTGCGAAAAGGAGCTCGGAGTGAAGATCTGTTCTAAAATCAACAGTACATCAACATTCTCTTGCCATATCCTTATTTGTTTTCAATGAGATTCCTGGAGATTGTTGCTTCGGATTGTGCCGCAAGCAACAAACTTTCTGCTTTGATTTGACGAAGACGTTCGAGCGCTGTAAATCAAATATCGAAGAGTACTTTGTGATGTTTGCTTCGCGGAAGGTTGTCGCCCAATCGAGCTATAATTTGGGAAATGAATGGAGATGGCTGTACACAGTGGAATTGGCTTGAGATTGAGCTTGATTTAACTTTTTCCAGTTTAGATATAAAGCTGTTACATTAACCAGAAGCATCAGCTCAAACAAGGCTTTTGAAACACCACGTTCTAGGTTGTTTAGGATAGTATTGCAGTAACATGCGGAATTTGCCATGAATTACATCATCATGTGGTATGTTATCTACAAAGTGCCATAAAGTCTCTGTTTGTCAGTTATTTTGACAGCCATCACGTCTGCGATTTCCGCATGCCTCAGGTTTTGTGATTGATAGAAATGGTATATTGGCACTTTTACTATCGCCATCTTGATATGCATTTCTATGAAAATTTTCAATTCGGCGGCAGGGATTTCAAGAGTCGAACAAGCTTTTTGGACGCAATAGAAGTTGCACATTTTGCAACTACATGTAATTGCGCTCTTCTTGGTTCATCTGCTGTGAATATTACAGACTTAAAAAAGTTATGGGCGCAGGAGCTAACTGAGGAGACCGTGTAGTTTTTGTCATTTGGATTGATTTTGACCATGTAGTTGCTATCGTCCAAAATTGACAAACAAAATGGAACAAATTTTCATGTATGGAAATTCAAGTTGAGAATAATTCTCCAAAAAAAAGAATTATGGGATGTTGTCACTGTAGGAAGACGAAATCCCACCAAAGAGGACTTGAACGAGCAGAAGAATTTCACGAAACGGTATAGGAAAGCATTGTCCACGATTTGTTTGTGTCTGGGAGAAAGCCATTTAGCCCCTGTGAGATGGGCCTAATCAGCAAAGGACACGTGGGAGAAACTGGCATCACACCACGAGCAGAAATCCTTGGTGAAAAGACTGTTTCTGGCCAAGAGATATTTTACGACAATAATGGCGGAGAACGCTAACGTGGATTACACTCGTAATTAAGTTGAAAGCCAGCGCAGAACAGCTTGACTCAGTCGGTGCTTCTCTTTTCGAAGAAGATTTGGTAGCAATGCTATTATGTAGCGTACCGGAGTCCTACAATAGTTTGATTTTTGCTCTATAATCGAGAACCGATGATGTAAATGTAGAATTTGTTGTTGCTCGGCTTCTTCAAGAAGAGTGGAAAAGGTAGTATATCGTGAAAAGTGTCGACTACTTGCTAGCCTTGCCAGCAAGTAACACCAGTGTCAGAACAAACCCGCGTAGCGCCAACAGGATGGAATGCAGAGAGTGTTCTATGATTGTGGTAAGGTTGGCCACTTGGCTAAAGATTTTTTGTGTCAAAAAGGAAGGAAAGGTGGCATAACTAATCCCAAGCGAGATGGACAAAGGAAAGAAGCGTCAGTTGCAAAGGTGACATGTGAGTTCGCATTCTCTACCGCACAATCAAAGCAATATAATATAGATGTGTGGATCATTGATCCGGGCGCATCCTCTCAAATGTGCAACGAAGACAGAGGCTCATTTAGCGATTAGAAAGAATCAACCTCATGTCAACAAAATATCCTATTCGACGAAAGCATTGTGAATTCACACGGCGTTGGCAGATTGACATGGTACTTGGGCAAGAAAAAGGAAAGATTTGTAGAAGTGCTCTATTTTCCCCAGCTAGGAAAAATCAATTTCGGTTAAAACTATTGTGAGAAAAGGCTATGTACAACATTCTACGACAAAGAATGCACCATGAAGAATGCTGAAGGCGTCGTCATAGCAACATGCAATATCTGCCAAAGAAAAAAATTATGTACTGAACGGGAAAGCTATCCAACCTAGTTCTGAAAATGTGGCATCTGCGGCTTCGTATGTTTTTCCAATGAGCTTTTGACACAAACGACGTGGCCACAGTTGCAAAAAGAATATCATAACCATGGTGAGTAAGAAGTTGGTCAAAGGGATGAGGGTCAATACTAAATCGAAATTGAAGAAATGCGTTGCATGTAGCAAAGGCAACATGACAAGAAAGCGATTCGGAAAAAAGATTCGTAGAGCAAAGGAACTTCTGTAAGTAATTCAGTCAGATGTGTGTAGCCTGATTCAGACCAGATCAATAGGTGGAAGCAGATACTTTGTTTTTTCCATTGATGACAAATCGTAACATGCTGCGGTTAATTTTATGAAAAATAAAACAAGCGTTGAAAATGTTCAGGGATGACATCTGGAGTCTAGGGAGAGGCAATCCAGTGTGCAGCAATGATTCGGAATCGCTTCTACACCTCAGCACTTGCAAGAATGACCCCACACGAAAATTTGAAGGGTGAAAGCAAGAGGTGTCGGGATTCCGAGTCTTCGGATATGATGCGTATACATAGATAGCAAATGCCAATAGGAGAAAGCCTGACAAGAAGTTATCAAAATGCACACTGCTTGGCTACAACACTTTCTGACATAGTTACAGAATGTGGAACCTAGAAACTAAGAAATTAATCTCATCAGCAGAGGATGAAGGATGTAAAGTAGGACAAGATATCGACATTTTTGAAATGGAGTTGATTGTGGACGAAGGTGCGAACACGGAAAACATAGATGAAAATCAAAGTGAAGATAATGAAAAAGAATCATCTGAAGACGAAAATCAGGAAGAAAGCGCCAATGAGGAACACAACGAACATGCAGGTTGTGATGACGACAGAGCAGTGGAGAAAGAGAAGATAGTGTCGGAATGGTAGAACAAGAGGAACCAGACATCCACTGGAAAGACATGGGGGAGAATGGTGGGAGAACAATCGCCAATCGACAAGTGTTGCTAAAGAATCACCAACGGTTTCTGAAGCACTGCATTCAATCAGGAACACGGTGTAGACTATCAAGAAACATTTGCACCGGTTACTAAATACGCGTCGATAAAATCATCATCCCACTGGCCAATCAGTGCTGACAGAAGAGATCTAGATTAATAATTTTATTGATTCCTATTACATCATTTGCACAGTAAAAACTGCTACATATGCAAATAAACTGATTCTACCATATTATTACTGATTACTGTACTTCCTTTGATTTTCTCTTTCTCTTTCTTCCTTGTATTTGAATTCCAGGATGATTTTCTTTGCTTCTCTTAATATACAACAAACTTGTATAATTCTTTCTATACTTCAGTTTATAAAACTGTTAATCTAGGGCGTCCCAAACAAACACGCATTTATACTCATGGGATGATCCTGAACACGTATTTCTCTTTTACTTCAAGCCCTATTTCTATCTAGTTAACATTCTTTTTCATGATAGAATAAAATATCTATCTATCTATCAATCTATATCCAACAACCGGAAGGTTATGAATTGAAAGTAAAAGAGCAAAAAAATACCAGGAGGTAAAGCTGAGCAATTATGTTGATATTGATAGGGGAGGAGAGTTAGATGACCGCTAGTCTATAACTGGATTTGTCTTCGTGATTGGCGGAGGACCTATCTCATGGATATGCAAGACGCAATCTACTACAGCTCTCTCCCCAAAAGAAACCCGAATATGTAGCGGCAAGTGAAGCAACACGTGAAGCTGTGTGGTTTAGAAATATGCTTTCAGACATGGGATGTCTCAAGAAGAGCCAACAGTGATAAACAAATATAATCAAGGAACGATTGCATTGTCCAAGAATCCAAAGTTTCATGGACGCAGCAAGCATTTTGATATCAAGAATCATTACATACACGATCAAGTTGTTGCGAAGGCAGTTATATTGCAGAATTGTTCAACAATTGAGATGACAGCTGATTATTTGACAAACCATTGTCGAAAGGACAGTTTGGAAAATTTCGAGAGAAGATGGGTCTAAAAGTACCATAAATACTGTGAACTGCACACGCCAAATAAATTTAACAAGCATGGTTACAACATTGTTTAATGGACTTTCAGAACTTGAAAGGGGACTTAGTTGACAATGTGAAGTCACACTTTTTGTAGAGTACTGCAGAATGTTTGACGAGTGGGAGTGTTAGAAAGATTGAGATGCTAGCTTTGCATCAAGCATTGAAAAGTACTGGTGACTAGCGACATTGGCATAATTATTTTGGAAACGCCTATAATCAATTGCAATCCGCACTGTTGTTTAGTCCTGATTGAGATTTCCTCGTGATACGACTATACTTTTATTGCGTTCCCTTGGTTCATCTGATGTGAATATTGCAGACTTTATCATGAACTATTAATGTTTATGAAAAAGAAAATATAATAAAAAGAACCTTGCCATTGAAGGATGCTCTTCTGGCGATTTTTAAATTAGCCTATTCAAGGATTTTACATCCCGCTTTCTATTAACTTGTCTGACGCTAAGGTCAATATTATATATTTCAAATAATATAGAGATCAATTAAATCCTAATGTAGAAGCAATGCATATCTGATATCTCATGTATGGCTGCTGATTCTACGTGCTCTAATTTCATTTTAATTTACAGTGAAGTGTGAACATACATAAAACAATGTTTATTCAGTATTGTTGTTACTGTTATAATTATAATAATTTCATTGATATTTCTATCATTATAGTACATTATTATTAGACAGTAATAAGTATTATATTAACTCATTCTTATTTTATTTTAATAATGTAAATTTTATTGCATTACTTTTCAGACCCTTTTCTTTCAATTTTTATTATTTGACAATGAATACTTTTACCAATACGATATTAAAGATATCTTTCGATCATGTGAACAAGATGCAATAACATGTCACATATGCACATACCGATCATGACCCTTCTTTAATTAAAGCAACTACCAAATAGACCAATCAACTATTAAGTAACAACCGTCCTGCATTTTGAGAGAACCATGTGTAACGTCAATTTTTGTGCCATTTTAATGCTCGAAAGGCTTTTAGCAAGACCGTTCATTAAAAGTAATGATTCTATCATTTCGTATCACTAAATGTATGATATGGTGAGTTTATCAACAAATATCCCAACTTTTAACAACACACAACGCACATTAGCCATTGAACAAGCATTCATACAAATACGATAAACAATGTCTTTAAATGCCGTGACATCACTTTTGAAAGGCAAACTGTTCGAAGTGTTTCCTGAATCATCCACTTCTCACAAGTGGAAGAAATCTCCGTGTCAATATAATTTATCTTAGTTCTCCTTATATCATTCATTTATACAGAAAACTGTAATATTTCTGATTGTACGTTGCATGTCATACCGTTGTTAGAGACATACACCAGACAACAAATATACGCATACACTTTGATGTTTCACCATCCTATTGTTTTTCACGAAGCTATTATCTGCAACCAATATTCTTCTTCTTCCAGTAATAATTCCAATCTCACATTTGAGCAATCTAGCTCTTTAAAAACTAGTAATCGTTCGTAATCTTGCTGATAACTCGATAGCGTTCCTCAAGTCCTACCAATTCAATTATCTTTATTTGTAAATATTAATTGTCAAAGGTATTAAACATGCAGAAGTAAAAATGTGTTTATGGCCTACTATGCTACATATATACATCTAAATACGTTTAAAATACATATCCTATATAACGATTTGTATTGTTTTTCACGAATCTATTATCTGCAACCCATATTCTTCTTCTTCCAGTAATAATTCCAATCTCACATTTGAGCAATCTAGCTCTTTAAAAACTAGTAATCGTTCGTAATATTGCTGATAACTCGATAGCGTTCCTCAAGTCTTACCAATTCAATTATCTTTATTTGTAAATAAATATTAATTGCCAAAAATATTAAACTTGCAGAAGTAAAAATGTGTTTATGGCCTACTATGCTACATCTACATCTAAATACGTTTAAAATACATATCCTATATAACGATTTGTAAAATAAATGAAACGCTGATTTAAAGAGCTAAAAATGTACATCTTGTGCAAGGGTTAGAACAAATAGTAGAGAACGACGTATCGTGGTCCCGAAATATGACGGTACACTATTGCAATATGGGAAAGCTTTGCGATACAATACTCGCTGATATTGTGAACCTGTACATATTTCTATGCAGAGTGAATCATCCTGTACATGTGGGCTAGATGAAAATAAGGCTGTTCGTATGTTCGAAAATGCTCTCGAATACAGTTGCCAAACAATTTCTACACCTTTATTTCACCTCTGTGAAGGTAAGTCAAACATGCAAAGTTTTATTTGCTTTCGAAATTTTGGAATGAAGTCAGGTTTATTATCGAACTTCACGACGGACGTTGTTTCTGAACATTTACATACTGCAAAATGCAACATGAATTATAGCAGCTCATACAAATAAAATCTTATTATTACATGTATCTTTATGTATTACGAGTAATTTCTTTTTACCAACTAACATCATCGATCAATCTTATATGCTGCCTTTGCTGATTGCAAATTGGTCGTTTGAATATATTCAAGATCAGGAAATATTTATTTGTTCCATGGTTAGTAACATAATTCCCATTTCAAGGAATCTGGTTCTACAATATAGTAACAATGTACTTGTCCATTCTGTAAGCCACACATTATATCTCAAGTATATATATTGGAAGTGTTCTTCCGCAGACGAAGTCTTATTTTTAGAAAATAGATAAATGAAACAAGAAAAGATCCTTTGTAAAGAAAATAGCTTTTGGGATTACGATATTTGACCAAGTCTAAACATGCATAATGTCGGCGGCCAGGTTTATATCACTTCAGAGAAAACTGTGGTAAAAATTTGAAGGTTTAAGATTAACAATAGATTGTGTAAGGCATATAAACGGTACTGTTACCAATGCCACCTACATAATGATCCTTAATGTAGTATTATGTAATACTACTACCAAACGACCGATATCAATGGCTGTAAAGCAACTAGTTATTAGCTTTAGCAACTATATCCTTGAAAAGTTACTTTTTGGGTAACATTTTGAAGTAACTAATTACTTTTTACTGAAATTAACTTTTAGTTTTAACTAGATACTGTTTTTTAAAGTAACTAGTAATTTTTGAAAGTTCTTTTTGCTTACAATAAGTTACCATTCGCTTCTAGAGTTTACTTGATTTTGCGTACTTTTTAAGATAAAAAATGCTTCAATTCATTCATGTATGCATGAACAAGTCTATCGCAGAGGGTAAATTGCAATTCTTACAAAATACACCTGTAAATTATACCTTCCTTTCTTATGTTAGCATCAATTGAAGTATCCTTGAAAGTAACTGTAACTAGTACCTTTTACTGAGAGTTAACTAGTAGCTTTTGAAAGTTACTTCAGGCAGTATAGTGGCTACTATCAGTATCAGTCTCAATATAGTGGCTACTTATGCGCGCGTTCAAGACTAACTACTCAGAAAAAATGAGAAACATGGATTCTAATCAATACGTACTGTCAGTAATGGCTAACAAACGTACTGACGAAGCAACCTGAACAATTGCATAAAACCACAATGATTACATGTATTATAGAGTACGTTATATTGGCGTTATTTTTGTTTTTAAATCAGCAGCCTCATTGTCCTGGAGAGTCCTCGATGGATTTGGAAAGGAATGATCAAGGAGATAGAGAATATTTTTGCAACTTCCTTACTGATACTTTTTACTTGTTTCTTACTAACTTTCAGATCACAAATGCAAATTTGTTTTATACAACTATTAGTACAGTGGAATCCGCATAATTCGAAGTGTAAATGGACCATAAAAATCCTTCGAATTATACGAACTTCGAATTAAGAATAATAACAATGGACAGAAGATAAATGCGCGAGATCAAAGGACCGAGATCGTAATTCGAAAGAGATGAATATTCGAATTGCAGGTATTCGAATTAGGCAGATTCCACTGTAGCCATATAGCGTCCATCATAATCTTTATAATTCACAGTACGGTAGTAATATTATGTAAGAACTTTAGCGTCCATTGTTATCCTCCTCCCTACTTTACGAGATTATGCAGGTTCTAAAATATTGTTACATTGAAACGACAAAACAATGCAATCATTTGACCTGTCGAATTTTTTGCTTGCAGTACTGGTGTGAATGTCATGGGTCAATGCTCGAGATAGCACTTTGAACTGTAAGTATTTCAACCTATTAATGCTCTCGATAGCAGTATACAGTATAACCCGTTTAAGCGCAAATCGGATAAGCGAAAAACCCGTTTATCTGCAAACAATTTGCTATGTACCGAATTAATGCGTACAGTACAAACTCTCTTAACCGATTCCTGATAAGCACAATTCTTAATAAGAGCAAGTGATATCGTTGGGAAATTACTATTGTGCTTAAGCGGGTTACACTGTTTACTTTAGCTGACAAAAACAAATTGATGAGTGATCAAATCGCATGAATTTAGTATCACATGCATATTGCCATATATTTCCAACCAATGGCAACTTTGCAAATAATTTTTTAGTGATATCGGCATCATGTATTCCGAAGTCAGCCTCTTTTCGTTGGTAGTAAAATACCTCAAACGTCAACTTTCTGATGTGACATTTCTGTCTCTCTGTGTCTCTACAAACATTGCCCTGTTTCACATCACGCACAAGACTAATTGACGCATGCAATCCCAACACAAAATTCCAAAATGTTTTCCTTCATAATTACTATTGTAAACATCTAAGGCAGACAAATAACCAAGATCGTCAGTTGCCGTCATCTATCAGGATTCCTGATTCAGGAATATTAAGTATGGAGTGGAATAAATATCGAATTTGATAGCAGCTCCTTTTAACAAACTTGCAACATGTTTTTTTCACTTGCAGAATAATGGGAAAACACTAGCTTTGGGCACATGAAATAGCGCATTTGATGGAACAACGCACGAAAGCCAGAAGTTATGGATGACTTTCAGGCATAATCACATTATTGAATGTTCAGTATATAACCAATAGAAGAAATACATTTGGATAATACGTCATAGCACAGCTCACTATAAAACGATGCATCGAATCGTTAGTATTCGTTGTCTAACTTCATAATACATGTTTACAGTCTGGGTAAAATTAACAGTAGCTGCACAAATTGTACATACAATAGGCATGCATTCTGAATGTTTAGTACTTTGTGAAGGTAGTTAGCCTGTCTCAAGTTCCAGTCGTAGCACATTTCCATCAACATCAAAATAAAAATAAAAAAACAGACAAAAAAATGATAAAAAATGACCAAAAGCAAAAAAATATGATTAACCTTATTACGCAATGTTTCACATTGTGTGAGTAATTGTACTGAATGATATCGTTGCAGATTAAACCTAATAAGTATAGTTAATTTAGACACACTTCCATTGAAGAAGAATGAAATTTACATTCACATAAGCATTACAACGCGGCTTCTTCTCAACAGAGCTAAGTTTGAGCATGATCATCAACTTTGTTAGACTAATATTTAGCCTCTTTCCTTAAATTTGTTGTTATTTAAACGTTGCAACTAACAGCGCAAGAATTGATTTGAGAATAAAATATTGATGTTAAAAAAAACAAGGTAAGAGAAATAACAAAAATAAACAAAGAAAAATAACAGTAAATTCAATTTTGCTTTCAAAGTATACGTTATCATGGTAATAACTTTAGGAATAATTATACTAATCAACATTTCTTTTGAATAATGACATGAATTGATTCACTTATGTAGCTGCCACCACGTTGCTAAGTAAATGTTTGTTATTATGCTGTCGCCATATTGGACTCTGTCGGCATCTGAAAAATAACTTAACGTAATTCGCTAAACAGGTTGTCTTATCATATAACTAGCTTACATCGCATGTTATCAGGGTTTATGGGCATGGTTACATACCTAATCACTAATCTCAAGTAACAATCCACTAAAATGAACTGTTCGCATTGCAATACTTCAACGACGACCACACCATTGTAGAATCGTGCACGTCATTTAAATTTATTGTGCTGTTCTGATAACATTAGAGTTGCAGCTTCGCTAGAGGAGTGTGACATTTTATTGCATCTAAGAACTCTTTGTGACAACGTTTGTTCGACAAACGAATCGATATTTGTAATTGTAATCCGGCTAGCTTCTGTAGGACTATTTGCTTCCGGTATTGATTGTGTTTTATTTGCAGCGTAGGTTTAATGTGTGAAATGTAAAATACCCGCCTTATTTATGCAGGTAATTGCACTGGGTAAGATATTTAAGGCATGATTAATCTGCTGAGTATTAATCACAAAGCCATTAGAGCCTTTGACAAAGCTTCATTAAATTGAGCTGCATTTGAGTGATTGCTGCTAGAGCACTATGTTGGGAAACAGTGTATTGAGGGCGTCAATCTTGCATCACGCTAAGAAAAAAAATCGCACACACTTGTTGTCTTGTTTGCCTCTTTGATCCCTATGTGTAATTTCCTTACTACGAGTTCATACATCATGCTTGAATTCAATGTGTTGATAACTCTGATGCACTGCCTCCAGCTGGATTCAGTTCCCTGTTTGTTTTCTCCTGTGGTAATAATGAAAACTGTAAATTATCTGGTGCGTTAATGAAGATATGCAGTTTAACACACACTTTCAAACAGGACTCATGTCCCGTAACAGTGACAGTAAAATCTGTGCGGGTCTCTTGCGATACAGAACACCACTCAAGTTACTCTTCTGTTTCCAATCAGGATTCGTCCGATGTGTAGCTGTAGTAAAAGTTACTAACAAGTTATCCCAACAGCTTCAAATCATTAACAGCCTCGATTTGAAGTAATAACAAGTTTCATGCCCCTTCTCCGTCGTGTCCTTTCTTGGTTTTAAGTTGATTAAAATAAACTGACAGCAGTTCATTTGAAAGATAATTATAAACAATTAAATAGAGCGAATAGAACTAAGGAGTATTTTACAATAACCAGTTCAACCGGTTTCTTGCACAGAACATCTTCACAATTTTAGTTATACAGCCAATGACAAGTGTAAATAATCATAGCAAATTTCATATTACATAATTTTTAACTGGTAATTGTTCAGCAATAAAAATATTTTTAAATTGTGAGTAACTGAATCGTTATAGGTTTCGAGGGAAGGGGAAATCGTGCAATGGTTTGACTCCTTCAAAACACTGACACGGCCAGAATACATAAAGAAGAAAGAATACAAGCCAACCACGAGGGAGAAGTATCTACTGACACAGGCTTACATCTGCCATAGAAATTGAATACAGAGCTCTTCGACGAAGTCATGGATAAAGAGATGCAGTTGTAGGGCATAATCAAAACACTTTTTAATTCTTTTATCTAAAAGAATTACCCACGTAGTTCACAGCAGCAAATTGATGATTTTTTAAATCAAATCCAGACATTCATACAGTAGCTACAGTTTTAGAAAACTTTCATAGATAAAACGAGCAAGTTTTGTAAAAGAAAAGTTGAAACGTTGAAATAATATGGCGAGGTCATCTCTTCAGCAAACCTGCTTGTCTATATTAATCTTACAAATTTTGCAAAATTAGTTACAGCAGAAAGAACAAGCGCATTCCTTCCGCTCGCTTTGGCCCGTTTAATTATTGTAGTTTTATTCGGACATAGTGAGCAGGAGTTCAAGCATAATTACGGCTATCAGTAATCAACAATTCAAGCATCGGCAGAAGTCTGAATAATAATGCATCGCCTGCTTGAGGATTTTAAGTCTTATACTTTGCTTTCTAATTATAACTCTTTCCAGTTTGAAACCCTCAAGGCGGGTGTACTCTCAGTTTGGTCCGATTCCCGCTTGCTAAATAATTGGTGTGGAGGTGTTTGTGGAATTTTGTCCCCAATTCACCGTTCTGATCCGCCGCAGTATAACAGACTCGGGGCGAACCCCTGTGAGTTTGTTAAGCTCTTGTGTTGACATGATTTCTGGGTAGCGGACGTCAATCGCAAAACGTAACATGGCTCGATGTGTTGCGTTGAGTTCATTTTCGAGGGACCTGGCTAACACCCACGCCTCTCCGACGTAGATTGTTTTCTACGCAAGACGTGAATGCTCTTATCTTCATGCTATTCACAGCATCACAGTTCCACACAGCAGCGAGACTAATCACAGCGGCCCATGCTCATTATCGTATTATTTGGATCGCCGATATGGTACCGAACACAGAGGATCAAGGGTATTTGAAGTCGCTACATTCGGGCAGAGTCTCGCCTCTGGTTGTAAAGATGGACATCTTCGTTACATCCCCGACATATAATACTTCCGTTTTAGAGCTGTTGATGCGCAGTCCGACTGTTCTTGAGACGTTCCCCAGTCTCCTGAACTGGCGATGCGCTGTCTCGGCGTCCCCGCAGAGGATCTCACAGTCGTCGGCATATGCTAGAGCCGACAATGTTACCACAGGAAGACTGCATGACATTCGATGTTTTACTTGATACGGGTCCTTCTCATAGAGAGAAAATCGCAGCACATAATCCATAATGAGCATAAAAAGATGTGGCGCAAGGGTGTCGTCCTGTAGCACACCGGACGAGGTCGGGAACCAATTTGTATCACCGGATGCCCTTCATACGAAAGCATTTACGTTTTCCGGTATGCCGCAATGTCGCATTATCGTGGGGAGTGACTTTCGAAATATTGAGTCAAATACTTTTGGAAAGTCTACACAAATTTATCGCGAGCTTTTTCTTGCGGGACTTGCAATTGTCGATGCAGATTCTGAGCGCAGCGATTTGTTGAGCAGTGCTGCATCCTATTCGGAAACCAGCATTAAGGACCAAGATGATGCATTCGTGTCTCTCTTTGATGCGACAAAGAATGATGCGATCATAAAGCTTTGCTGCACTCAACAACAGGGAAATCCCGCGCTGGTTAGTAAGGGCCGTTCTGCTTCCTTGCTTTGAAATGGTCACTATGACTGACTTTCTGAAGTCATCGGATGGCTGGACGACTGCACTCATCATTGAATTCATGATCGGTTTAGGATCTGAATCGATAAAGGGATCAATGAGATCACGTCAGGAATTATATGATCGTATTCACTCACCTTTCCGCATGTAGTAGCCTTGCATGCGCGTGTGATTTCATCATCCGTTATCGCATCGGCTGGAACATCGGTTGCAGAACTGTCAAACCAGGCCAGGAGGTAGCGGCAGTAATTCATTTGGTGGCTCTGAGTTGAGGAGAGCACTGAAGTGGTTTTCTATATTGTCCAACCTGTCATTGATAGATTCCGCTGCAACAAAGGATGTGGGCTTCCGTCTCCTGTGTGTCAGCTGATCAATACAGTGCCATATGTGATGTACAAGCCATAAACGATGTACAAGCATATGATGCATGATCGGAAGGTGCTACACGACTTCAAGAAATTTAGATCCTCTGAGCCTGTTTACCTTGGAAATGGAAGTCAATGTGGTGCTCTTGGAGTTGGAAATGTTGAGATTTTCTTGACTCACAATGGCAAACCAGGGCACTATACACATTTACTAAAAACAGACATCAAAGATCCTGGTCAGATAGTTCGCACAGGAACGAATGTTGGCCAAATGTACCATCTGGATGGTGCATAAAGTAACCAGGTGTGTCATCTGGCAATGTCTGACAGGCGTGACTTGTGGCATCAGCGTCCTGGTCATGTTGGCGTGAAGCGTCTGACGGAAGCAGTGACCAAAGAGTCAGTGAAAGGTGCCTCGCTTCCTGCAGGAGGCGAAATCGCTTTATGTGAAGCATGTGTGATGGCAAAGGAGCATCATCTTCCAATAAAGAGGAGAGGAGAAATCAGAGCCAAAGAAAAACTTGATATTGCTCACACTGATGTTTGTGGAAAGTTGTCAGAGCCCTCGCTAGGCGGTGCCAGGTACTTTATTACTTTTTGTGATGACTACTGTTGCTGCTGTAAAGTGCACGCCATGAAAAGTAAAAGTGATGCCCTTTCAAAATTCAAGGAATTTGAAGCAGAAGTAACTAATTCATGTGGACGGAAAATCAATGCCTTGAGAAGTGACAAACCTGGTGGATAGATTTCAGAGGAGTTTGATCAATAATTGCTGAAGATATTTTTATGGAACAACCTCCAGGTTATGCTGCACCTGGAAAACAGCATATCGTATGTCATTTAAAAAGATCATTGCATTGGTTGAAACAAGCACCCAGATGCTGGAGTATTCTCTTGTGTGACTTTTTTAAATTCTTGGCTCCACACATTGCCTGACAGATCACACATGTGTGCTCGTGATACAAGACCCACTGATCATTGTCGTTGTATAGGTGGAGGATCTTGTACAGACGACATCCAATGACGAAGACTTGAACTTCCTAAAAAGAAGTTTGTCTGAGAGATTCAGGATGACAGATATCGGAAATATTCATTATCTCCTTGGAATCAATGTGGCTTCAGAGGAAGGTCAGTTGATTCTCGATATCGTCGTGCGTTGACAAATTGCTGGAAAATACTTGAGAAATGACAGAGGAAGACGCAAATCATGTGGCAACATCGCTTGATGTGAATGTTACGTTGACGAAGGATGATGGAGTTTCAAATTCTGTCGACAAAACGCTCTATCAGTCCGTTGTTGGTGTTCTGCTCTATGCTACTTTGGCCAGTAGACCATACATACCGTCAGTTTGCAGTTTGGACTCGTCAGTCGCTACTGCTTGATATCAAACCAGTCGCACCTCATTGCACCACGAAAAATCTTGAGATACCTTAGGAAAACAATACTCAGGTGCAGATTTCGCCGGAGATGTTGATGATCGCCCTTCGACGTTTAGCTACATGTTCCCACTCAGCGGTGGAGCCGTCAGCTGGTACAGTGGCAATCGGAAGTCAGTCAGTGTCTCTATTGCTGAAGCAGGAGTACTTAGCTCTGGCGGATGCTACCAAAGAAGCATTGTTTCTGACGCAGGTGATGTCAGAACGTGGAGACAATTCTGAGCCGCTAGTGATCAATGAAGATAACCAGGCAGTGATTGTGATGTCCAAGAATCCTGTACATCACTTACGATCTAAGCACATTGACGTGAGATGTCACTTCATCCTCGAATGGGTTGCTACAAAAAAGATCGATGTTGTCAACTGTCCCATAAATGAAATAACGGTTAACGCGCTGACGAAATCCCTGACAAAATGTTCAGTTTCTTTGTTGTTACTTTGTCAGCTGCATCTGACCCTGATTTACGGTGTAGTCCACCTTGGTGTAGTCAATGTATTAAATGCATTAAGGGGAAGAGGGACGACCTCTTCATGTAGAGGGCCGTCTATAATATTATTGACTAAATATAAATGTCAATATCATTATTCGAAAATCGAAAAAGGTTTGTTGAACTATGTTGATGACAGCATGAATGGGAGTATTGAAGAGCAGTCACAACTTGATTAGAAATGTTAATGATCAGTTACTGTATTGCATTCTGATCTTATTGTTTAAGCGTCTGCAGGTGTGAACTTTAGTGTGAAGCAGACCGGCGTTGCTGTGGGATGTACCAAGAGAACGTGCTCAACATCAACAGGTCAATCAGTAAAATTATATAAATATTTTAGGTGATAGAACAAGTTCTGAAAACATTCAAAATTAAATAAATGTGTCCTTAACACAATTTGCGCAATTTGAAGATAATCTTATTAATTGTACACATACTAAATATTATTTTAGCCAAATATGTCAAATTATTACTCCACCAAAGCCGCAGCGGTAAGGCAAGCTGGGAAAAGTCAATGTATTACTGCAAAGTAGTACAAGGGGCTTTGATTATTCCATGTTTGGCCAATAATCGACAATCTTCTTCTCGCTCAATGTGCCCTCATACAATCTCTCCAACCACGTCGGTAGTTCTCGGCGTAATTGTCTTGCAATCATTTTCAGCTTTGTGTTCTCGTTAGAAAATTTCATCTCATCTTCACTGTCCTCCAACCCTAGGAAGTCTGCAGTAATTGGTTCTCTGCCGCAATTGGACGATAGACTCTTCGGTCTGTATATATGGACATATTTCCTCTTTCCGTTGATCGCTAGAATTGTTCCTGGCACAATCTCGCCAAAACGAGTTACATCCATCACTTCCGTACACCAAACCAGCTGTTCAGCCAGCGACAGCCAGCAAAATGTATAAGATGAATTCCTATGAAAATAAAAGTTATATAAAGAGATTATCTACACAATCTACACAATCGCTTTCAAATTATTGCATTATGGCCAAGCGAACAAATATAAATTCCATGCCAAATCAAGCCACAAAGTCGTAAAACATCCACACTATAAGAAATAAATAACAGTCCCTTGAATAGTGTAAAATAGATAAATGGGTGACTTTGGACAGCACTAACAGCATGGCAACTTGTCTGACTGACACATAGGCATTGCTTGAACGGAGGATGTTGTCCTGGTTAAAACTGTGTAGAATGATCAATTCTAGAATGGTAACATTCCTGTACTTCTTCCCAATTGATGAAATCTACAGTTGAACATGGGCTTTCGAGAGTTGTAATTTGTAAACTTTTCTTTATTTGGTCTGCGTTTCTCTGAGTTGAGAGCTATGAGCTGCAATCATATTTGTTAGCAACCAGCAATATTTCCTTTATCAGAATTATGCAAACCCTTTCGCATCAAATTACTTATCCTCATTATTTTGGACATATTTGGCTTACCACGTGTAAGAATATGTGACATCTGCAAATGCCTGCGTCAGTGGTGACTTGGCCACGTCACATGCGCTATCTCCATCAAGCAGCAACACAACGGTCAAGGTACCGGGTTTCGCGCTGTCGACCAGAACAGTCTTATTGGCAGGCGAGAGCTTAACCATTCCCAATACAATATCATCGCTGTGTTCTTTAGATGACGTCGGTTCTGACCGTGAACGAGGTCGATCACTGGATTGAAAAGATGAAAGACAGAAAACTAAATAAATTGATCCGGTTCAAGATATCCCGATCATGTGCTATTTTGACAAGCGTGAGCCTTAATCATGGACCTGGACTAAAGCAAATTCCAGGAAAATATCTCAAGTCCAATATACAGAATTTAGTAAGTTACTACGTGACTAATTATTTAGTCCAGGTCTCCAGGACTAAACTTTAGTCCCGGTACATGAACAAGGCACATGTGTAGTCCGAGACTAAACATTTTGTAATGAACTAAATTGCTAAAATCTGTATATGGGACTTGGAATATAGTCCCCGGAATACGCTTAAGTCCCGGTCCATGAATAAAACCCCTGATGTCGCAACTCAATAACATTGTGAGTGTTTTTCTGCATACATATAATCAGTTAGATGTTTTGATGTGCACAAATATCATTGGAGTGTAATATTACTAACCTTAGGATGGGAAGAACGACGCTAACGATGAACACCAACGAGAGTATGAACACCACTGAGCCGACGGACGACGAATGCCTTTCGAAGATACAGTGAAACCTCGTTAATATCACTATGGTATTCCAGTCAAAATCGTGATATTAAGCAGGTCATGATATTGAGCGGGTACAAATTGTTGATTCAGACAGAGCTTGGTTTTCAAACTGAAGTTATATTAAGCGGGTTGTGATATTAACCGAGGTGATATTAACGGGGTTATACTGTACTGGGGATGGCAACCAATGCAGGATTCACTGAGTTGAACTTCAAATGAAACTCATACATCTCTACAAAAATGTTCAATGAAAATGAATGCCGAAAAATACATACTACAAAGCTCCCAGTGTAAAGATCTTGAAACTATTACAATCTGCAATTGATTTCACCATGTATGTTAAATTGTTAACCATTAGTAATTCATCAAGTAACGCAGGTCACTCACACCTATTACACACAGAATATAGATATAGGTATAGAACATACAACAAATCATTTACCAATTGGTAGCATCAAATGAGTCGACAATGTATTGAACAGCACCGTAAAGCTGTCCAGCAATCATTTCAATCGATGTCTACGGAAAAAGCAGAAACAAGTACCAGTGAGCCATATTCGAGTACCCAAAAGATTGATAAGGAGTCAAACAATGTACACAAGTCAAGAAAAGTACGATAATTTTCACTCTTTTGTATTGCTGTATAATAGAATATTAATTTATTTCTTTGTTTATATTATGTTATTTAATTCTGCAACGTGAAAAAAGTTACATGCAACTTAATGGATTTTCAGATTAAAGTCATACATACATACATAAATACATACGTACATACATATATACATAACAATCAAGTGATATGGAATAATTGCCATAGCAACTGCCATTATGGACTATTGCCTGTTTTCGCGAACAACGAGCAAGCACCGGCATCTCGATAAAAGGCCCTATTTAAAGTAGGCCAGATGAATCCACGCATGCAATCCTCTGTTGCTTTAGCATTCCACATGACTTTGTTTTCAGCAATTACCAAATTATTCTTTCTATCTTTATGTGGAGTTATTTTGCTGGATACACGTTGTTCAGTCAAGAAACGTTGTAAATCTGCGATCGATTCTGAGATATCATGTTGCCTTGGTGGCCCGAAGACTTTGTCCGTTTTGTGATTTCGAAACAGCAATTCATAAAAAACCTACAGTCTCCCAGACGTTTATAAAGACGTTATAATTTCTACACATTTCGTCTGGCTTGCGATTCTCAGTCAATTGCTATGCCTACGATACAATGGTCACACATACCGGTCCAAATTCATCCTTAACCATCTGCAGCTGAGTTATTTGGGTGAGCGTAGTTTTTCTTTGGAATAGCTGAGTCAGCAGGATTTCCAGTTCCTCTCTAACATTTCCTGCGCGGTGATCTTCTTGACACCAGCCCCCTTGGAACCAGTCAAATACAGCATTCTCTTTGGTGTTGCGAGCTAGGACAAGTAACTGCCGAGATAATCAGTACATTGTTTATTTTAATTATAAAACATTGAAGATTGCGTCCAGCAACACATCTGTGTACCGGGACAATACTATACTGTGGTCAAGAAATAAACTGCTTGTCTCATAAAACTACTTCAGGAAATTCTCTGAGATTTGAAAAGCGTCTTCATTACATTAATTCAGTTTAATGAAAAAAGCCACTGAGCTACATAATAATATTGTAATGCAGTAATAATTGATTATGTAATTCATGTGTTCGTTATTGTGCAATCGTAATCTTATTGCAAGTTGTGAAATAATATGTGCCAGAATACATTGAGACCTTGATCTGCACGGTTCTGTTATTTGCTTCGGAGTTTTCGTAGAGTTCTACATTGGTGACAGGAATGGAATTATGGCTACATTCACGGTAGAAGATTTGGATGCTACGTTCGGTTTAGCGGAGAGCCCAGTCGTGTCAGTTGACCTCAATCGGCGAATGAGCAGGCTTGAACAACAAATCGCAAATCTGACCGTGATAATGTCTGCGAACGGCAATCAAACGTCAACTCCGGTCTACAAAAGCAAGCCAACGTACCTGCATGCCGAGAGTAAGGCAAGTCGGACATCACAGTATACGGGTGGCAATGGTGCTGCGCCAGAGAAAGGTAACAGCGCCAGAATTGGATTGAA
>OFHS01002540.1:0-20515 GCA_900245855.1 Calvadosia cruxmelitensis | reverse complement strand
TTCGAAAGGATCGATTTCAGTCTCTTGGGACCCAAAGCTGAGTTTGAGAAACAATAGGCAGCATTCTAGGCTGGCTGAGTCAGTGTAGCATGTCGTACCAGCTATTTCTAAATTCTAATGCTCCTAAATTTGATTTTAATATGTTCAGGTAGGAGATACTGCTTTATGGGCTAAAACCAAAAACTGTGATTTGTACTGGACTAATTAACCTCCGCTCAAATGCGAAGCAACAACGCTGGACGCAGCTGCGTTAGCAGCGCGGACCAGCTAGTATATATAGATATCTTGTAAGTAGTTTACCAACATCCACTTTGTGTAATATGTATCAGTCAATTGAAAAAAGCCCACAAAGGGCTTATATTGTGTCTGAATAAATGATGATGATGATGATGATGATGATGAATGATGTTTGTTTGTTTGTTTTCTTTTATTACCAATATACCTTAATACAGGTGTGTGGTAAGTACATACAAGATGTTGTTACAAGTACAAGTTAGTTCAAGGTCGCAAGATGATGATGATGATGATGATGATGATGATGAAGGCCAACGGTTCAATTATCGGACTAGTGGATATTTTTCATCTCTTTCCAATCAGCATTATAAAATGTGTATATTTGCGACTATATTTTGAAAATCCAATAATATACAATAACTTTTTTCGTAGGGCAGAAAGAACACTTTGTGGTTTCTCGCAATCTGAGCTGATAGCTGGCCTATAATTATTTCATGATATCTGGAAAGCAAGTCCTTCTGTTTCAAATGGTGTTAATGCAATCAGTTGGGATCGGAACATCTTGCTAGTAGAGGAAGCACAGAAGGCTTTGGGCAAACCCCCTGTTACTGCTGAGCAATGGAATCGACTGTTCTATTCTATTTCGATTTATGTGCGAATTTAGTGGAGTGTGGCAGTGAAATTTCAACTCGTCTGCTCACTCTGCTGTGATCTCCACCTCTCCCCCTCAAACGAGTCTCTAATAGCTATCTGGGATCTGGCATAATGCAATCAAGGTCTTATCCCTTGTCCTGCTCATAAAACTAGTTAAATGGAAACTTGAAGTTGCTTTATCGATTGCTGATTGGTTGATCACCAGGGATTAACTATCTGATTGGTTATATGTTGCTACTTTTGACTTGTTTTGAAAATGTGTATGCAAGTCAATAGCAGGACAAGGGTTAATGTAACATACCCACAATACTGAAATTTGACTCTAGCAGGGCTTTGTGTGATTTGAACCTGAAACGAAACAAATGTCATGCTTCATCTTGACAGTAATTATATAATAATGATTTATTTCTTCTATAGCTTATTTCTTCTTGGTTACACAACCAAAAATTTTAAGACCTCAGAGAAATGTTTTCGTTTTTGTAAAGGAAGGGACTTGGTCGAGCCTTTCTCTTTAGCAGCCATTAATGCTTAACTTAAATTGTTACACAACCAAAATTTAAAGACCTCAGAGAAATGTTTTTGTTTCTAGAAAGGAAACAATTTTGTTGAGTCTTGGTCCTTTCTCCTTAGCAGCCATCATCTCTATAAGTGAGTTTTACATTGCTAATTGGCAATCATAATCACCTTGAGTTTATATAAGCTCATCAAATCACCACAGTCTATACAGTAAGCAAGATTACATTGACTGTCGCCTGGATGGAATGTTAGGCAACCTTGATTAATTGCAGTACAGTCGAACCTGTATTAACCGCCACCTCTATAGAGCAGCCAGCTGTGTCTAAAGGCCACTCTTCATACCCCAAAGTGACACTTTCTATAGAAATCAACCGGGACAGAAAGGCCACCTGGGTCATTCCACATGAAATCATCACAGCTGTGAACCCGACCCTCTTTGATTTTCTTTAAACTTTGCACACACTTAGATACAACTCAAACCAACTTTAACACGTCGTAATTACGCAACCACGCCCAATTGAGACTTAATATTTTGCCATTATATTGGTTTGAGTTGTATCTAAGTGTGTGCAAAGTTTAAAGAAAATCAAAGAGGGTTGGATACACAGCTGTGATGATTTCGTGTGGAATGACTCACCTGCCTAAAAGGTCATTTTCCTCAGGTCCCATAGGTGACCGTTATACACAGGTTTCACTGTAGTAGAACTCATTGGTCTTGGCTCAAATTCTTACCATGAAGTAGCTAGCTTTGAGTTCTTGGTTTTCCCAGTGAAGAAATTTGCAGCGTATACCAACAGACCAACAATGGTTAGCATTTCCAAGTAAAATGACTGCCAACCAGTACGAAGATGGACAGGCACCTAAGAAAGAAGACATGCTTAGAGACCAGCTAGGACAGGCCAATCAATAAATTATGTCGGACAGAAAAATAAAAGCAATTAAATAAAATTTAACTACACTGCTACTTAATTATGAAACCTGGGTCAGTGTATCAACAGCGCCTTACCTTTGTTATTTTTAGATCGGGTGAAGAGCTCTTCGTCTTAGGTCCTTTCTCTTTGTTATAGCCCTATTGCAGAAATCAAAAGTAAAATTGAATTGTTGGAAAAGTTAAGCAGGCTCCGCTAACTCATGGGAGAACTGAAGGATATTGTTCCTTTACCTCAAACTCTTCTTCATCACTGAATGGATCGAAATCTTCCTGCTGTTGAACAACACAAGAAGCAGCTCATAACAAGCAGGCCTACAAGTATAACTGATTTGATATTAACAACTTATAGTGAAACCTGTCTATAATGGTCACCTCTGGGATCTGAGAAAAAAGACCTTTATTAACAGGTGGCCTTTCTGTCCAGGTCAATTTCTACAGAAAGTGTCATTTTGGGGTTTTGAAGAGTGGCCTTTATAGACAGGTGGCTGCTCTATAGAGGTGACCGCTAATACAGGTTTGACTGTATAGTATAAGTCGTTTTATAACCCCCTTGAGAAAATAAAAAAACATGATACAGTGAAACCTGTCTATAATGGTCACCATTAAGACGGTAAGACCTGAGGAAAATGACCTTACACAGTGGCCTTTCTGTTCAGATTGAATTCTATAGAAAGTGTTTTTTTAGGATTATGACGAGTGGTCTTTATATACAGGTGGCTTCTCTGTAGAGGTGGTTGCTAAAACATGTTTGACTGTACTAGCTGAGTTGTGACAATAACCATCTTCCACACTCAACGGAAAGTGCCCAAGCAATAACAGCATTTGACAAATGATCAACAAACTATATATTTAACTATAAACTATATAGCGCTGTAAACGATGCTGTTAGTGAGAATTACAGATAATTGAGCAACGCAAGGTTCACATTACAAATATGTCAAACAGCTAACGATTACAATGAAAAATGATATTGGCCTGGAAAATTACAGAATGTGTGGCAGTATGCAAGTGTAAAAAGTCTTTCAAAACCGCGATGTCAGTTGAGATGTGATTTTGTCTGACGTGATGAATTTCGCTTTCAGCGACAATAAACGATACTTGATATTATCTGAGGTTATATTAACCGAATTATGATGTAATGCAATGTTACTCTTTCTGACTGTATACCTCAGTGTTATCATCAACATCCATTGCTTCTTGTTCTTCGACTGGTTGGTGAATTTCTTTCTTCTCAACTGGAAAAACCATAAGTTTGATCATTAGGCCTACAGTGTTTCTTCAATCACAGTTGGGTGTGGCATATTCACACATGTGAATCTAATTAAAATGTCCATACTTCAGATCTACATAGAGCTCAATGAGAAAATCTGATTAGTACAAGTATATTCTCACTATATCGGAAAACCGAGATATTGATTCCAAAATGTCGGCTTTCCAGCAAAGTTAGTAGGCCACTAAGCCTACCAGTGAAAAGGGGGCCAACGTCAGAATTACTAACAAATTCAACGCAGAAAATTTCCCTTGTTTCGATTTAAAAAATTGCTCTGCCTTCCTCTCTTGTGTGACGCAGTCCATTTGGAGACATAGTAATCTCACATCTATCAAATTGCATTGTGTCAAAAATCATTCATTTTGATTTGATCTAACATGGCAGGTCTACACAATCTTTGTGTTTCTCCATTTCGATTACATTTTTCACAATACTTTGTGAAGCTTTGGCTTACATCACATCCTCAAATCTCAACTAGCTGAGGCTAACGTTCCTTGTCAAGCATCCTGTGGTCAGCACGCACTGACTGTGCGCAAAGAATTTATTCTCCACGCAAACTCCAAAATTGTTTGATTTGACTAAATCTCTGACAAAAACAAGTCTCTG
Source organism: Calvadosia cruxmelitensis (assembly GCA_900245855.1). Lineage (NCBI taxonomy): Eukaryota > Metazoa > Cnidaria > Staurozoa > Stauromedusae > Kishinouyeidae > Calvadosia > Calvadosia cruxmelitensis. Next base: position 16,304 of record OFHS01002540.1, on the reverse strand, counting down.
ATTTTGACTAATTTTATGGTACCTTTGATTATTTGAAGAATAATTTGTGTGAATCTTATCCGCACACACCACCGAGGCTTTGCCAATCTTTATACTTATCGTGATGTCTTAACGTCGGACTGTTTGTTTACTGGTGTACCATTGTCGTCTGTAAGTAATCGTAGTGTGTGGAAAATGTGCGTTGATGCATGTACTGCGAGAAACCGGAATGGGTTGTTCCGTTGAACACAACCGTCCAAAAAAAATCCGCACATTCTCACATTCTCACAGTGGAAATTTCTGTTCTCCGTGAAACAAACACAGAATGGAGACTGGCACAAAATGCTGAAAATAATGCTGAAGTCAAAGAGGATATAAATCAGGTACGCCAATGCATGTAATAGGTATGTCAAGTTGAAGTACAACCTTGCAGTTATCTAAAATATATAAATTTCTATGCGAATTAATTGTCTAGGTTATAAATTGTGGCAAATCGAAAAATCGCTGGTCAAGTCCAGGAAATAGATATATGTAAACGAACGTTATAAAAATAGCGTGTAATTGTAGGGTCTATGATACTGATGTATTGTTTGTGAATGTTTAGGGCTATAACATACGTGTTTCTTCTCCGTCTATTTCCACAAAGGCAGCGTCAGCATCTTCATTGTCGTCGACATCGTGATCAAATTCAGCAAAATCATCATTCTTGTCAGCTTCATCACCATGCAACGCCACTACGAATGCTAGTAAAAGTGTTATTCTGGTGCTAATCAGCCACATGACTATAATTTGAAAGAAAATGTAGAGCTAGTTCAGTCGTAAACTCTTGCAATGGTAAATGAGGATCGAAATTGAAGCCTTTCAGTCCGCCATCTTAGCCAGGAACGTGAATGTTGGCCTCTTTTGTGTATTCCCATAGAGGCTGATTCATAACGGCGTGCAAAATTCATCGAAAGCGCGTTGGATGAATGATGAAGTGTTCAATGTTGATAAATTGAAACCATGGCCACTTCAGTTGAACATAATGCTTTATCAAGTATCAAAGTGGAATATGAAGGTGATAAGAATGATGCAATGGATATAGATGAGAATGATGATGACAAGAAAGAGCACAGACGCAAAGACGAAAAGCGTAAAAAGCACAAGAAAGAGCGAAGTAGAAAGAAGCACAAGCGAAGATCGTCTAGGTCGAGATCTAGATCTCCTGAAAGAGATTCACGAAAGGAAAGGAAGCGACACCGATCTTCGCCTGATGGAAAACGTGACAGTAAAGGGAGGAAGATAGACGGAGAAACTTCAAAACATGGGAAGGATCAGAAGCGAAGGTAGCCTAGCCGTCTAGCGGCCTTAGCCTAGACTCCCTAGAGCGCGAGGCTAGATAGCCTACTGCAGGAGTAAGCCTATAAGCATTCTTATCTGTTCTGCGACAAGGTAAAAGAATATGGGATGCCTTGAAATCAGTTCATGTGGCTGAAGCGTTATTTGTTGCTAACTGAAAGGTGTTCTGCAAGGTAGGCCTACTCCTGCTCACCTCTCACCTAACCATACTGCATTTTAAACTCCACAACTGATCCACGCAAGTCTCTGATTTTGACCAATTTTAATGGGCGTAGAATTATGACAGCAGCTGTAACCTACTTACAGCAGCTAAATGGATACTTGCAGCAGCTAAATGGATACTTACAGCAGCTAATAATCTGAAGTCAGCAGCTATATCACATAGCAGCTAAATAGTCCAATGACAGCAGCTAAATGGATATTTGCAGCAGCTGAAAGGCTAAAAGTTTCAATCATTACTTGTACACAGCCGTCATATGGACGGTTTGAAAACTATAAATTGAGATAAAAAATCTCAAAATGTCAAATCCTCCTCAGCCCAGAATGGAGACCTTTTGCTATATGTAACAAAGGCTAGGAATGGAACAGAATTCCATAGCATCAGAATTCTAATATATTTCTAATAAGATTAACAAGGTCAGACTAAATCCAGTACTAGAAATGTCAATTTCATAAGTTAAAATTCGCAAATCAAATTCAAAGTCGAATAAATTGTTGTTGTTTATTATCAAAGGGACGGAAAAACTGGGAAAGATAGTGAAGATGAGTCGAAGCCTGTCAAGCGCGAGGTAAGCCAATGCCGTGAATATTAGGTCCAGGTATTACATCACAGGAATTCTCATTTGAAGCCGCAGCAGGAAAACTTTTTATCTTTTTCACTCTTTTAATTACTTGAATTAGATTGCTTTGTAGTTTAGCACCTGGAATTCTAACGATTTGCAGATGGTTTGGTGCAATATTTTACTTTGCTGTCGGTAGTCACAAAATGTGCTGTTTGCGTGCTTCGTGCCACATACGGGTGACTACTTCAGTTCTTCTTACAGTCAACAATCAACTAGCTAAGCCAAGAGCAGGCCTTTTCATTGGTTGCTGTAAGCCGCGTTTATGCATGCCCGACAGACGGGCAGTTTTCTTGACGTACGTCTGATTTCCTCAACCTTTTCAACTGTCGGGGCAAGTCGGCCATGCATAAACGTGTTTGCTGTGTCAATTACTTGACGTACGTCGACGTACGACATGGTTGAAGCATGGTTGAAGAAACCCATTCATGTCCCATTGCAAACCGACAGTTGAAGAAGTCGCAGGCATTGTTCTCCCTGAAGGTGTTGACATTTCAGACGATACCGCCGTTTTGACCTCGCTATCTTCGTCGCTGGACGCCATCTTGCTATGAGGGGGCAAACATGAACAATAGAGGCGAGAAATCTAAAGGCGACGCTGATTGGTTGAAGAATCACGCGGTATTTTTTTGACGTCTAGAGTTGTTAAAAGTCGGGCATGCATAAACAGTCCTTTATGCATCAATTTCTGGTGTTGATTGGTTTGACCTATCCTTCAACTTGACCCCGTCGACGACAAGTGACGATGGTTGAGGAGACGGGCATGCATAAACGCAGCTTTAGGGCGGCATTTTACTCTTAATTATTTTACAGACTACTGGCATCATAATATGGAATGCTATAGGCCTACCATCTACTTAATGCAAGTTGTTTCTTTATCTAAATTATGTTTAATTGTATACAGGGGGTCTGCCATCTAGTTTTTTTTTAATCCATTTATGTACGGTTTATGTCGATTTGTTTGAAATACGGAAAATCGGAAGGAAAGCTTTACATCCACCATATCTTGTTATTCTTTTACTAAATAGTTATATTTTCATCTTTGCAGCCACTGTCCTTAGAAGAACTGATGGAGAAACGAGATGCAGAGAAAAAAGCCCTAGAAAAGGTAGACCTATTGCATCTCGTACATGGTGTAGAACAAAAAGATGTGACAAAGCACTGTCGGTGTGGTCTAGCGGCTAGTACATGTGGCTGCCAGTCAGACGTCCCTGGTTCGACTTCCGGCTCAGCAGGCACATATATTTGTTATATTTTCTGTGGTTTTAATTGTTGAGGACCCCAAGGGAGACAAGCCATTGGCTTATTGGGCTACCCTCGTTTAACAACGTGCCATTTGCATTTACATTTACAAAATCTGCACTAGAGAATAATTTCTGGGATAATAGAATATAAGTTATTTGTGTGTTTTCTTTATTCGCTTTCTGGTATATTTTTACATTTTTTCACTGGGGTGGGATACCATAATGGATCAAGCTCAGTCTCAATGCATGACGGGATACAAATGTTTTTAGGCATGTGGTTTTGAGCTGAAATCTACAATTTTGACAGCCAAAAACAATCCTTGAAATTGACCATCATTGATCAGAGTACGGCTGATTGCGTTTCAAATATAGCATTTTTCAGTCGTCTTCGCCTGTGGCAGAGGTCAACTCATTTATATACCGAAATGCACTGGGACTGCGCATGGCGGATTGTTATAAAATTGCCAGTATTTAAGAGCTTGAGGGAAACCAAAGCGCTTAGGGGAAAATCCTCACACGGCATGTTAGCTTGATAGCTTGTTGGTAGCAGCTATTGTTTGTATGCATATAATCTGGCTGACTATTTCTCTGGAACTGCAGCCCAAGTTCTTGTCAAAAGAAGAAAGGGCAGCTGAGGCCATCAAAAAGCGACAGCAACAAGTTGAGGACATTCGCAAGAAGCAAGAGGTAACATTTCTGTAAATTTTGTTAATAACTGCCATGCAATGTTAGCCTGGAAGTAGGGTTGCCTCTATTCAAATGAGGCACAGTTCTCCAATGTTCAGTGGTCAAACTCTTCCCCAGGATTTATTCTCAGTATGGTAATTTTATTTTTAGAAAGGTCAACTCTAAAAGACGGAAGCATTTGCAAAAATACTATGATTGTCACTTTTTCTGGTGGACCAGTTTTGCTTCGCATTTTACGTAAATGTAGAAGACTGTATTTATTGCAGGTGCCAGGTTGACGGCTTTGTCTTCAACAAGAACTTCATTAGCCATTGCAACATTTTTAGGCATACTGACTTATGCCATGGCAATGTTTCAAATACTTACACAGCTTGTACATTGTACTTACTTTCCTTTTATATTGCCAGGAAGAGCGTAAAGGGCGAGATAACTATTTGAAAGAGGCTGACAGATCACGAGGTGGGTTATATAGGCCAGTCTATATTATTCATCACATGTTTTGAGAAATTGTCTTCGGAATGTCCCTGAAATATTGAGAAAAATACAATTCTCATTTATTAAGTAGCTATCTTGTGTTATGATGCTACTTTTCAACTGGTCCCTTGTGTGACCATTCAAAGTGTCTATGCTGTCACAGCGGATCCTAGTAGCAAAACATTTGCTGATCAAGGCAATATAAGTCATTTCTAAAGTTGGAGCCGTCTTCTATCTTTGATGATTTGCTTAAACCCCACAACCCCCAGAGGCATGTTGTTATTTTTTTCAATCATATATTTGCATTGTAGATGAATATGACCGTGACAGAAGGGATCGATACAGAGAGAGAAGGGACAGAGACAGAGAAAGAGATCGAGGCACTTCACAGCAGACCGTGAGCTCCGCGACTACAGATTGTTGGTGTTAACATTCATATAGTCGCTTATTCTCATTTACTTTCAGCGTCTCTCGCTCTTAACAATGATCGATTGTAGGCAGACAGACACATCAAGATGTTCTTTCATGGGTTTTGTTTTAGAACTCACGGGAAGGAAAAGAACTGGACGCTATAAAGGTAAAGGAAAACTTGTATCTAACATCTACATTATTTTATATTTCACAGACGTCTCTCTGTTTGAAACCAGGAATTTGCCAGGAATATTAAGTACGGATTTTCCGACCTTTTGGAAACAACAAGGCTTTGGCTATGTAATTATTTTGAAGCTCACCCCAGAGCGCCAACACTCAAACCAGGTCAAAGTTGAACATTGCTAATTGGTGCAAAACCTAACGGAGCCGTTTTTAAAAACGGTTGCCTTGAAGCTAAGCTATGTTTTCTGCAATTTTGATGACATTATCACTGTGGAATAGGCACTTTGATTTTCTGTGCCTGCTTTTGAAAACCGTTGTGCTTGAATGGTTTGGAAAGGATCAATTTCAGTCTCTTGGGAGCTGTACCTAAACTGATATAAATGTCTAGCAGACGACACTGGCCAAAGCTGTGTTGCACCCTACTGGAAAGTTTGTAGGTTACGCTGAAGATCTTTGGCATGGAGCTTGCCTGTAATTTGGTAATTGGTGAAACCTGTCTATAGCGGTCACCTCTTAGACCTGAGAAAAATGACCTTTATAGACAAGTGGCCATTCTGTCCAGGTTGGGTTATGAAGAGTGGCCTTTGTAGACAGGTGGCTGCCTTATAGAGGTGGCCGCTAATACAGATTTGACTGCATTGCGGTTCTCTGCTTCCAATGACTGACCTTATAAAACACTTTATCACTAAATTCCAGAAATTATTCTGCAGAAATTAACCTGCATCAATGGTATTCATCCATAAAGGTAGTTTAATTTATGGAAGATGATCATGTCAAATTCCATAATATCAAGTATTATAACACCAATCAATCTTAATCCTGATACGCAACGGAGTTAGTCTTATTAGAGGGTTGCCACGTACATACCTGGCCATGTGGTAACCGTTTAGAAAATGATACATGAATTATTTCATTAACTGAAAACAATTATTTACAGTGAAACCTGTCTATAACGGTCACATTTGGGACCTGAGAAAAATGACCTTTATCGACAGGTGACCTTTCTGTCCACGTTGATTTCTATAGAAAGTGTCATTTTAGGGTTATGAAGAGTGGCCTTTATCCACAGGTGGCTGCTCAGTGCTCTATAGAGGTGGCCGCTAATGCAGGTTTGACTGTATTCAAGTTTCTGAATGAAGAGCCATTCTCCTGAAATTCGTCAACTTTCTTATCAAGAAAAAGCGTCAGTGAAATGATGTAAACCGATCACAGAGAACCGAACCTTTGTTTTCAAGAGATTCTTGACAAACAGCTTTGGTAAGCACTTAAATCAATCACAAGAAAGATTCAAAAATTTTTCAGCCGTGAATTAACGGCAGCTACCGATTGTGGCTCTTAACCAATCAGATTGCAAGAAATGGTTGTTTTATAACTTTTATTCTGTTATAATTGTATCACAATTCACAAAGAGCAGCGTGATATTTCCATTCAATTGTATCAATGGGTTGTTGTTTTCCATCTCAGGAACGGTATCTTGGTGGTCAAAAGAAACGCCGTCGTATCCGTCGGTTGAATGACCGCAAATTTGTCTTTGATTGGGATGCGGGAGAGGACACGTCAACAGATTACAACCCGCTGTGAGATGCTTTGCTTGTGTGCTTGTACCTTCAGTCTTTTCGAATCCCTATTTTGCATTTTCATTGAGCTATAAACGTGTGTCTTATCTATTTCTGGGAATGCGATGTTATTTGTTGCAGATATCAAGAGAGGCATCAGGTTCAGTTGTTGGGCCGTGGAAACATTGCTGGAATTGACATCAAGGTACAATGATATCTGTTCTCATAATTGTTACATTGCTGATAACGATTTGAGTGTTGATGGTTTTAGTAAGTGTTAAAGTGTTTGTTGGTATAATGGAGGCAAGATTGGCCCATTGCATGTTTGTTTGCATCCTTGGAAGCAATTTGAAAGACACAAATACTGGACATAAACAGTAGATTGCAGTAAAATTCTGTCCACACCAGAAGAATTTTCTCGCTATTTATTTCAGGCAGGAAAAAATTGCTGTCTAACGGTAATTGATTATTCTTGATCCTGGCTACTCTGCGCTTGATGTAGCCTCGCACTGCACTACAAGGTGATTGTGGGTGACAAGCGTCACTCTCTTTGTGACTGACAGATAAACAGTTAGAACCCTTCTGTGGATAGCCATTGCTCTTGACCGTCATGCTCCGAAATTGGGCTGGCACGATGAGGTCATCCAAGACGTCTCTGGTCTTTCGCATGTTTGGTATCATCAAGGTGATTCGCTCAACTTGGCACTGTAGAGTTGTAGCGGGGAGAACTTTGCGGAGTTCGCGGGAAGGAATTAATGCGGGGAAGCCGAGGAGCGGGGAGGCGGGGTTCCCCGCGAAATACGTTGTGGGGAAGCGGAGTTTTCGGGGAAAACAAGGAAAATCGCGAATGACGTAGAACACTCATATGTTGCGCGGAAAACGATTTTTCGCACTGCAGAAATTTGAATTTGATGAATAAACTTCAGCACTGCAACATGATTCCCATTAGTGAGAAAACATTTCCATTCTCGCAACGTATTGTCGTGGCGCATTTAATGATTGCGCTCGGATGAAAAATTATGCCTTTACGGAATGGAATTATTTTCGCAGAATCGTGACTGATGATTTATTGTTGTATTGCACAGAAAAAGAAATACACCTTGCAGTTCTCCTTGTGTTTGTCGCGAAACCAGTTTCTCTCTCTTCGCGATGTGCTCTGGCTTGCTCATCAATTTTGCCCCTCTTTGTTTGTTTACTTTGAACTGCTCGACTGTCTCGAAGAAAACACGTGGTCGGGGACAGGAATCTTTTCGCCGTGTTTCTGCAGAAGCGGATAGCTAAGGCAGATAGCAGTTCTTTAGCAAATACTAGTACCTAAATAATTATTAGCAAGATAATGTCTTATCACTCTCTTGTTTCTGCTGTATTGCGTCATTGTGAATTACAACTCGTCTTGTGTGATAGTAACACCTCAACACTGATGCGATGGTTTGGCTCTAGCTGCTCTAACTTGTTTAACTGGTCGCATTGGCAAACTAGTTTCGCTGATCAATTGCTCAAAACACCACCAGTTATACGCTAAAGAAATAATAAAGGAGATTGCGTGATCCACTTGTGTTGCGCTGATACCATGCTGACTTTACGGTGATACAATGTCCTGTAGTTGCCCCAAACTGCGTTTGCATCAAGTGTAGCACAATAACAGGATGATTTTACTAAGAATGAACGAATATTAGAATTTCCCCGCAAAAAGCTGGGAAACCTTTGCGGGGAGCGGGGTTTACAGCAAATCAAGTTGCGGGTAATTCCCCGCAAAAATCCCCACCAACCCCGCTAAGGATGCGGGGTTCGCGGGGTCCGCGGGGACCCCGCTACAACTCTACTTGGCAGTGGAAGCGGCTTAAGACCGAAAACAGTGGAGAGGCATCCGTTGTGATATCATAATGTGCACCGACATCTGGATCGGCTATGCCCTATTTCAGATAATGGTTGATACAATACGATACATTGCTATTTCATGTTGTGTTCTCACAGTGCATATTAATGACAAATCTTTACTACACTACTAACTACCAACCCACAATGTAACCTGGTGTCAGTTACAGTGCACATTTGGATGACATACTTTAGGCGTTAATTGGCAAGTATATGACTTCTCTGATGTGTTATATTACGCCTTGCTTATTCTTGATGTATTGACAGTTTCAAAAGAAAGAGCAATCCAAGTTCTACGAAGATATGCTTGAAAAGAGAAGAACCGACACTGAAAAAGTCCAAGAACAGTAAGAGATATTTGTACTTGGGATGGGATTAAAAAGTACAGTGTAACCCGCTTAAGCGCAATAGTAATTTGCCAACGATATCCTTTGCTCTTATCCGGAATTTCACTTATCAGGAATCGATTAAGAGAGTTTGTACAGTACGCAATAAAATCGGTACATAGCAAGTTGTTTGCAGATAAACGGGATTTTCGCTTATCCGATTTGCGCTTAAACGGGTTATACTGTATTTCTTATTTAGGAAATATTTAAGAAAATTGGTTTCATTTTCAAGACGCAATGAACACCGGCTATTTTTACATCAGATATATGCAAAGTTCGCTTATAAGTAATCATTTTGTTTGAAGAAACCTTTTGCGTGTAAGCGGCTTGCATTAAGCATAGCTTTCATTCAAGCCTATGGCTTTAATGTTAACATATGCCTGAATGATGATTTTTGTACCAGTTAATCCATAATGCAATTAACTGTCTCCCTATGCAGCATCAATTCAACTGTGCGTTGCCTGTAGGAAACGACTCAAGTCTCATCTTGCAAAAGAAGATGTCAGAGCTTACAAGGATCGTCACTGGACGAAGAAGAAGTTAACTGAAATGACGGACAGAGATTGGAGAATTTTCAAGGAGGATTACAACATTAGCGTCAAAGGTTTGTGTTTTGTTAGCAATAGTTAGCAACAACATCTCGCTTTATTTCTTGCTTTTGGACTGCATGGAAGGTGGGATAACGAGTTTGACTGTATTTCTAAAATATTTTTCTCTTACGCTGAGCTAACATTTCTATAAGCATTATTTACAAAACAAAAAGTAAACGTTTCTTGATATCTATCGTATTTTTAAAATCTTGCTAGTGATTTAGCTATGTTCTGATTTGGTAGATTTGATTTCTGATTTCGATTATTTGTTGCTAAATTTATACTTATCCAACGTGTGCGTTGCGTACATATCGGATATGTTTACGAATGTACGCAGCAGATCAAGGGCCAGCGGCAGAGGGGAGTTCTATGTCCCCAGCTTCAGCAATATGAAAGGCAGAGATAGCGTCGGACGTATAGCCCCAAAAGTATACAACACGATCGTCCAGATGTATCCCGACATTTGTACCAGCAGCAGCAAGAGAGGTTTTAAATAGATAGTCAATGGTGTCAACCTGACTGAATTAGTCGATTGAAGCGACGGTAGACCATGACTATATTTTACTGCGGCCTTTATAATGTGTCTCTCCGTCTCCTTTTTATGCCATATCTTAACGCATGCCTTTTTAAAGTGATCTTATCCCGTTGTTTATGCTATTTTTAATCATTTTTATTGTAAATCCTAGAACTCGTCATTCTGTACAACGTGCCGTTTATTGGCAACTGGTTGCATGTATGTATTTCAGTTGAATACGAGAACAAAATAGATTGATTGATGATGATACAGGTAGTGAAAGTTATTCCACGATCAGTATTGTGTGGAAGGATCTTGAAGATTAGAACTAGTGAGCTCATGCATGCACGCATGTGTTCTAAGGAATTGTCATTCCTGTATGATTACTGTTAATGATGATTAAGTTTCATGATCTTTTTCAGGTGGAAGGGTTCCAAGCGCCATTCGTAATTGGAGTGAAAGCAAGCTAAACGACAAGATCTTGCAAATTATCGACTCTCTCGGTTATAAAGTAAGCCTTTTGAAATGTTACTGTTTCATCAGAATTGCTTCTCGTAATGTTGTACATTGTTGCCTTTTTGTCTGTCTGTCTGTTTGCTTTGTTTGTTTGTTTGTTTGTTAATTTTTTATTTGTTTGCTTGTGTAATTACTCTAGAACCAAGTAATCTAGCATAATCTATTTTCATTTGAATGAGGTCACAGATTCTATAGACCGCTCATTGAAGTTTGGGCTCTTTTTTTGCAGGAGCCAACACCGATCCAGCGGCAGGCCATCCCTATTGGCTTGCAGAACAGAGACATCATTGGTGTTGCAGAGACAGGTAATCAAAAACTTCTCAGTTCAATATCCCTCTCTCAAGCGTCTGTTGTATGTCGAAACAGATGGAATTCTTAAAACTGTGTGATTTGCTGACAAAATATCGGACTTGATGATTGAGTCCCCATCGTTGCACTAGCCATCATCAAGTTAATCGCGAGCCAGAACTGATTTGTGCCGGATAGAGTGTGCAGCTCTGTTTTCAGATGAGGCAATGCCCCTACAGATTTAGTGCTTTTTGCTTCTCATTTAATCACTGCTTGATGATCTCGTAGCAGAGATTTGTTTATTTCAGGGGTGGGTATGTAGTAGCGAACTAAAACTAGTTTGCTAGTCTAGCGAACTAGTTTTTTAACTAGTTTCTAGTTTTCTGACTAGTTTTTCCAGGAACTAGTTTCTAGTTCTAGCAAACTAGTTTTTAAACCAGATATCTAGTTCACTAGAATCAGAAAGAGTTGTAACTAATCGCTAGTTTGCGATTTTCAATCCGAAAGAAACACAGCACCGAGAGCACGTGTTTAGCCTGTTTCACGCTGGTTTCACGCACAGCTGCTCGCATGAATTTCCCATCAAAATATAATGGGCGTGATCTTTACACCTAGAACAATAGCTGGCTCAAATGACCAATAGGTGTTGAATTTCAAAAGCCGAAAAACCAATGTAAACAAACAGCCTCGCGACAGAGAATGTTGCCGTTTCGTCAAGATTTGTAACTTTTTCAACTTGCAACCAAGACCTGTTGGAGATACAATTCAAGAGCCTATTTCTCAGAAGGTTTATCATGTTGTCAGGGAATTCCTCCAAAAGAATTTGCAAAATGCAAACAGAGAACGGAAACATGTCCCGGAATGTTTGTCCGGGGTCCGGGGACCCAGAATAATCGAGTCCGTTGCAATGCCCCAAAGTTTACATGCATGATTCAATTTCGTTAGTTTCATTAACTTGAATTTGTGCTTACTTGTTGACCTGCATTTTACTGACTTCTTGTTGTGTCTAATTTTGTAAAGTGCAAATTGCAAAAACTAGTTTTTAGCGGAAAAATCTAACGAACTAGTTTGTAGAAAAAGTAGTTCTAGTTTCTAGCAAACTAGTTTTTTTGAAAACTAGTTCTAGTTTTAGCGAACTAGAAAATAAATCTAGTCAACCCACCCCTGGTTTATTTATCCTATGTTTTATCAGTTGTTCTCTGATGGGTTTAGTTACAGTTTTTCAGTTACTTTCATTATGTTGTCAACATATATTGGGATGTTACTCAGCAGTTGAACACGGTTAATCATCAGGAAATGTATCCAGACTCAAGCAGCTGCATTCAATCATTTCTTTGATTTGTGCTGATTGTCCAATGTCTTCAGTATTGTTATCAAGACATTCCTGCAACTTGAAAGGATGCAGAATGTAATGTAACAAGAAATCTAATGCGCTTTACAAGAAATCTAGAATACATAGTTGAATGCTGTTAAACCAGGTTGCCATTAAAATCTCCCAATGCTATTAAACGTGCTAACAAATCAATATCAAATTAATTTATCAAAAAACTACCCTGCCAGTATTTCCAAGAATGATGACTTAAAATCACTTTATGTCAACAAAAGTATCCACATTTTGATTATAATTAGGACAACTGAGATAATTTAATAAGTAGAATAACTGTGCATTTGTAAGAAGATTAAATCATTCAAATATATTAATGTGTAGCTATTCTGATTCTTTGAGATCCTATTGTCATTTGCGCTCGGAATTGCTTCTGCTCAGAATCCGCCATGCGCAGTCCCACTGCATGTCGGTACATAAGTGAGTTGACCTCTGCCACGGGTGAAGACGCCAGGAAAATGCTTTGTTTGCAACGCAATCAGCCGTACTTTTATCAATGATGGTCAATTTCAGGGATTGTTCTTGGATGTCGAAGTTGTAGATTTCAGCTCAAAGCCACATGCCTGAAAGAAGTGTATCCCGTCATGCATTGGGACTGTGCTTGGTCCATTGCTGAATGAGTCATTTTCTCCCTGTGCTGTTTCTAGGCAGTGGCAAGACTGCGGCATTTGTTATACCCCTGCTGACATGGATCATGAGTCTCCCTCCCGAGGACAGGTGATGATGTCATTTATGGCCTCTATCTCGTGCAAGACTCCTTCATGTCTCATGTCGGGCGTTCGTCTGACATCATGTTGTTTACCTGCAGGGATATCGATGGAGACAAAGGACCCTATGCTATCATCTTGGCTCCCACAAGGGAACTGGCTCAGCAGGTTAGGAGATGACGGTGTCATGTTGCGGTATTGCCATTGTAGCACCTTGTTGCCATGGTAGTACTGTGTTGCCATTGTGGTACCGAGTTGTCATGGTAATATCATGTTGCTATGGCTCATTTCAATATGTTTGGGGTTGTTTTCTGAAATGATTGTGAATTTTCATTGCTTATTTTGATATGTTTTCTATCTCATTCTTCGATTTCAGATTGAAGAGGAAACACTGAAGTTTGCCAAATCCTTGGACATCCGAACTGTATCAATTATCGGCGGGGTGAGTTCAGAATTGACCATGTCCATGTCCAGTCTTGTTGGTGGTTCTACTCCAGTAACAGTCAAACCTGTATTAGCGGCCACCTCTATAGCGCAGCCACCTGTGTATAAAGGCCACTCTTCATAACCTCAAAGTGACACCTTCTATAGAAATCAACCTGTCCAGAAAGGTCACGTATCTATAAAGGTCATTTTCCTTAGGTCCCACAGGTGACCGTTATAGACAGGTTTCACTGTACTGTGAGGCATTCCTCTGTTGCATACAATTGCCGATCATTCTGTTTGCAGTTGTCTCGAGAAGAACAAGGATTCCAGTTGCGTCTTGGTTGTGAGGTATGAAATAATGATGTCATATTTTCATTCATTAATCTGAACATTGATTTCCATTGTTGTGATAGCTATTGTCATTTAAAAATGTTCACAGTTGTGGAAGGTGTGGTACAACCCAATGCTTCAACTGGGTGAAAGCCGAATACACAGTTATGGATGGATTGTCTTATTTTATTTTATTTATTTTATTCTAATTATTATTATTTTATTTTTTTTATCCTTTTATTTATTATTTTCATTTTTATTTATTATTCTATTTTTTTATTATTATTAATTATTATTTTTATCATATTTATTTATTTATTTACCCGTTGTTTGTTGTAGATCGTAATCGCTACGCCTGGCCGCCTGATTGACGTTCTCGGTAAACTCCTTATCTCTTTCTGTCGACATGGCAACATGTTGTGTCAGCTGCGGTCATGGTTGCGATGGTTACCATGACGTCCATGTCCTTTCTTTTCTGCAGAGAATCGCTATCTCGTTCTGAGTCAGTGCTCCTACATCGTCATGGACGAGGCTGACCGTATGATCGACATGGGCTTCGAACCGGATGTACAGCGAATTCTGGAATTTCTTCCTTCAAGTAACATCAAGCCGGATACTGAAGACGCTGAAGACCCTGAGTTGCTGTTGCAGAATTTACATTCAAAGCATCGATACCGCCAGGTACGCTTCCCAGGTCCCCAATGAATTCTCATTCGCAGTGCATGTAGGGATATGCGTGTGTTTAACCCCTTGCATCCCGACATGCATCGGGACTCGTCTTATTCAATTGCCATCATCACCACGTTGCAAATATTAAACACTGGATAAGAACAATTATGTTTGTAAATACAAATGCAAATTTGCCTCGAAGGAAGGTAGTTCGTGCTAATCATCAGTCAAAATACGTGAAAATGTCTATAAATAAATTCGTTCATCAAGTAAGGGTTTGGCGTTGTTGTTTTACAATATATTTTAGAGACTTCGATGGTTTGCTCCATCGTCAATATGTGTTGTTATTTGCCCTTCCAAGTAGCTTCCCTTCCATGTAACAGAGGGTAGTTTTTTCATGGCCAGCACGCATTTGTCGATTGAATTGCCATGCATGTGCAATTCGGGATGCAACTGTTTTCAGGCAAGTGATTTTGAGTTGACAACCGAAAACAATCCCTGAAATTGACCATCATTGACAAGAGTATGGCTGATTGCGTTTCAAACAAAGCAATTTCGTGCCGTCTTCACCTTTGGCAGAGGTCAACTCAACTATATACCGACATGCATTGGGACTGCGCATGGCGAATTATCGTATGATTCATATCTATCCTTGCTAAGCTGCGTCTTACGTGTTAATACGAGTGGCATCGTTTTCCTTCTAGACGGTCATGTTCACAGCAACGATGCCACCGCAGGTCGAGCGACTGGCAAGGACGTATCTAAGGTTGGCACAGCACAATTGATTAGTTCTTTGATTGTAGTCCTTCCGTGAAAACACGGGTGTTACACGGTTGCATCACACGTAATTGTGTTCATACTAACGGAATTTGATCGTGATCTCTTTGCAGGAGGCCGGCAGTCGTTTACATTGGATCTGTTGGTGAGTCGAATTATTTGATCACTATAATTATGTATATTCAATTAGAGTCTGTACCTGTCGTAAGAGACTGTCGCTTGAAGGTGGCCGCTTCATCCAGGTGGTCGCTTATGACAGGTGGTCTCTTAAGACAGGTTGTAGATACATTTAGTAGCAGCATGTTCGTTATTGAGCATTCGATTGGCCAAGTGCAGTCCTGATACATTTTGGGATTTAAGCTATTACAGTACAGTCACGTGTTTCTGAGCTGAAATCGACCATTTTGACAGCCAAGAACAATCTTTGAAATCCATCATCATAGAAACGGTTGACTGCATATTGAACAATGTAATTTTGTGATGTCGTCTCATGTGGCAAAGGTCAACCAGCATGAATCCGTTAATGCATTGCGACTGCACTTGGCCAATTGGAGCTCGGTGGAATTGGGCGTATTGATCACTGTTTGTGCCAGTCAGTCTGTTTAGAAGTGTGGCGATATGTATTGCCACGGCCGACACAGTCCTGTGCGTTCATCCATGGAATTATTGAAAGATGTTGCAATCATTGAACATATTTTGTAAATGTTCAGCATCGTGGTAATAATCGTATAATGTAATCATTGATTTATTTTTTGATAATCATCGTGATCAGCTGTTGTTTTTATATCATGCGATCAATCGTTGATAATTATCAGTGTTTGTTCATTCCTCCTACTCCTTGAGTGCAATGTTTGGCTTCATTTTATAATTAGGGTTGTGTGTGTTTTATCAGGCAAGCCAGTGGAAAAGGTTGAGCAACGTGTTATGATTCTGAAAGAGAATACAAAGAAGTAAGCCACAGCTTGTCCATCTGTTTATCATCATCATCATCATCATCATCATCATCATCATCATCATTCATGTGTCTTTATTGGTAAAAATCAACCAAGAACACACGCATAGCAGGCACCATTAAATGTGCACTTATACTATACGGATTACAAACATATCAAATACTATTTCATTACATTA
>OFHS01002539.1:465-20515 GCA_900245855.1 Calvadosia cruxmelitensis | reverse complement strand
GGTTTGCTATCTCGACTACTGCCATTCGCGGGGAAGCAACCCCACCAAACCAATTTCTGCTATTCGCTTGCACGCAGCTCCCACCAAACCAAGCACCAATGCCAAAACAACTTATCTATGGTGATGAGTTTAACGTCAATTTTCAAGAAATGCGATGCCCTAAATTCAAGTGGGAAACCAACTTGTTTTTTTTTCTGCTTGTCTTGTTGTTAAATGAATCCCTTCGTGATTTGGGAATACACCAAAACTACTTTTACTCTTCTGAGAAAAGTAGGCCTACTTTTTTGGCATAGCACTTTTTACTTTTACTTAAGTACAGAAATATAACATTTTGCTGAACACTGGTGTTTATTGGGGTATTTAAACTAACAGTTGAAATGGCTTGCATTCCTCGCAGGCAGGATATTTACAGACATGTGCGAACATCACAGATCTAATGTAGAGTAGCCTAGCCTATCCCTGGCTCTACCTGTTGCTTTTCTTCGTCCAAACCAAACAAATCATCATCAACGCCAGCTGCATAACCTTTCAGCTGTTGTCCTACGATACGTGTTGCAGCATTGGTACGCAAATTTCGAGCTGCAACTCTCAGCAACGCCATAGTCATCAATATAAAGAGAGAGGGGGGGAGAGAGCAATCAACAAGGCTACGAGCAAGAGCGATGTGGAGCAAGATGATATGAGTCTGGGGTCCAAAGTGCAAAGGTTACACTAGCAGCCTCATTTCAGTTCTGTTTCTCATTGAGGCTGCATTTATCCGCCATCTTTGTTGTTGGCGTCTTCGATTTGCGCTTGGAGACACAACCTTGGGCTCTTTTTGGAGTTGGAGACAGACATGGGCTGCCTTCAATCGAGTTCTAGCAACGAAAAGAAAGAAGAAACGGAGAAAGAACCGGAATACAGCTGGTTAGTTTCATCTGAATTCTTTATTCATGTTTAACTTTGTGGGATATAAATCTTAGAAATGAACCAGCGCTACACGTACTACTCATATAGCAGTCTACATCATGTAAGCCTAGGATCGTTCGTGACAGGCCGCACTGAAGAATCAGCAGTCCTAGTTTTTTGCCGCCATGTATGCATAAGAAGTACTCAGAGTAATTTACTCAGGCTACACTTTACTTGGAGTAGGCCTAAACGTTTAGCTGCAGGCTCAGCTCGTTGATTCGGCAAGCAGCCAAGGGTTTAGCTGAAGTGATACCTGAACCTTGGTGTCTCTAATAGGCTGATCTATGTTGTTTCAGGGACAAACGGAAGCAGCTTAATCTTGACGACTATACAATTGGAAATAAAGGAAACGAAACTTGCGGTAGACTACCTGGAACAGTTGCTGGACAACAGCTTATTATCAAAGATTGCAACGTAAGTGCATGTGAATGACTCTGTATTGGAACCTTAAACTCGGACTATTAAACTCGAACTGTTGACACTTAAATAACTTAAATAAATAAATACAGAAATAGAAAATATGATCTTGCAGCAGCAATGGTTCTAACCAGGGCTGGGCGGATGGTAGATTTTCAACAACTGAATAATCGCTGCCGACAATCGATTGTTAATCTATTAATCGTAATCTACAGAACTTCACTGTCAGAATGCAAACGAAAGCAATTTTGCAAACTACAAATGAAAACATGGTTCAAAGTTCACTTGGCTATCGAACAAGCTATCACTGCTCCCATAATCCTCTGTGTGTTGATTGCTGCCATCATTTTTCTGTGCTACTGAAGAAATCACTTGCAACCCGACGCCTTTCAACTTGTTCCTGGCGCGTTTTTGATTGCGATACCAAACAGAAATGGCTTCACATCATAGCCTACAAGGTCGTGTTGCTATGACACCCGCTTTTCTGACGACATAACATGCCAGTGTTGAATTACAAATCTATTGTTTGCTGCAGGGCTCAGAAAAGAAAAGTTGGTTCAAATTTTGGTTCAAATGTTTCTAGGAACTCGACTCCTAAATCTGACCCGCTTTTCTGAGGTGCATGTTCATTTGTGTGGAGACAAGATGATCGATTCATTTCCAATCATTGACCGCATAGAGACAAGAATTCGTAATTATTCGAAAACAATGCATTCAAAAAGTTTGATTGAAACACGAAAACGTCATTGAGAAAATCAACAATTATAAAACGATTATTTGAAATGAAGAATTCATTGATTCATTCATTTTTATGACCCTTGTCCGGTGACGTGATCGCCATGGGGCCGAATAATCAATTAAAATAAAATACACAACTCTAAAAGAGACTACCTTAACAGATAGCATGCTAATCTGTAAAAAACAACAATAAAAAACAACTAATTACCATTCTAATTACCTTCGCTTGGTCAATCGACACGTTTAAAAGCTTTGCAATGCGTATCCACGGATTTTGGACATAAGGCCGACTGGGCCTTACAAATAAAATCTTCTTTGCCAGAGCAGTGTTTGGAGAACGGCAAATATGTGCTATGAACTTCAAATATTGTAGCTCGATGAAGTTCCGCAGTGGTGTGCAATGCGACCTCTCTTCGATGTCTCTGTTGCTGTATCGAAATTTGAAGTTGTTCTCTTCGTCTTCGTCGACCTCGCCTTGTGTCCTGTCCCATCCGCGCCTGTTCCATACACCGAAGGAAGCGTATCCAAGCGCTGTTGATTTTCTTCAGCTCATTTTCCTTTGGAAAACACTCTTGAGTGGCATAAGATAAACGAGGTCTTATTGACGCTTCCAGTAGTCTCCTTCTTGTGAGCATGTTTATTTGTTGGTCAGTCAATACATTGCGAAGGTCGTTGAATTTTCCTATAGCACGATGAATACGAAAGTCCGCATTATACAAACGTTCGTCATTGCTTGCGATCCTTTGGCCGAGGTAGATAACATGATCGACATTCTCAATATCTTGATTTTCAATGCAGAGGAGCGATTGTCTAGAAACGAGTTCAGGGCAGTTGTGTCTTGGTTTTCGTGCGGGATATATTTAGGCCGAATCGTTGACATGTGTCGTTCAGAGTGGTGATGATCGTCTGTGCTTCGGATACACTCTTGCAAAATAGAACAGCATCATCTGCACATAATATCCATTGCAATGCCACTGTCCTGTTCATTCTCCCCATTTCGTCTCTGCTCTCTGTTTGTGCACATATGGGGTATGTTGAATTCAAAATTAATACCCCAACCATCTGTAAACTGTTTGTTGATTTGTCGGGCAGCAACCTTTAGAACATAATCGAAGTAATAGTTGAAGAGGCATGGCGATTCTTGTCTTCCCTGCCTGCATCCTACCAGACATTGTCCACTTCTGTGGTGCCGATGGTGCATTTGTCTAGACGGTTCATCAATTGCTGGAGCTTGTTTTTCCACACTAGCCTGTCCGCCAACGTCCCAGATCTGCTGCCTGATGGGTACGGGTGTTCTTTGCTACACCAGCGGCGATGGCCAGGGAGAGACGACCAGCCGGGGAAGGGGCGGCCACAAATGTCGCAGCTCGTCGTCCACTTCATTGCAGCGCAGTCCTCTTCGGTGGTTCGGCCAAGTCGATATTGCTTCAGACCCAGTTGCGACGGCGCGCTTTCTTGCAAATGGCGTTGCTGGTCATCTGGCAGTCATCAAACGTGCGACCTGGGAGCAGCTACGCGACGTAGCCAGAGATTGGATTCTTGCCTAGACCCTCAGTCGCAAGATGAAGTTCCTCGGACACATCTTGCGTCTAGGGCATGGTTGACTCCTCAAGACCACCTTGGAGTCCGCCATTATCAGTGGAGACTGGTTCAGTGCCGACACTACCACAGAGCTTCGACGCGACTTTTCTGGGGTAGCATCTTGAGCGGTCGACTGAGCCACCTGGCGATCAGCCTACGTGATCCCGCACGAGACGGAAGTGAGATACGTCCTGGGCTCCATAGTCGCCACCCGATTTTAATTGTCAATTGTCATGTGTTCTATTGTTGTATTATTGTGCTCTGTATAGTTTAACGTCTGCTCATGTTTGGGCATTGGTAAATTGAATGAATGATCCTACCAGGACGTCAAATATTGCTTTCATGCCAAGTATGGAGGCAGTGGTATTTTTGTATAATGCATGCAGTACATGGCTTGTAATATCAAAAACAGTAGGCGTGTTGCAATTCGCATGCCTAAATTTGCCAAGGCGTGCGGTGGCATGCGATGTTATTTTGAGGAAAGAAACAAGCCACATTGCTAGGGCTTCGAATTGAAACATCCGAAACGGGGGCCAGATATTTATTTCGGGAAGTGAGAATAGATTTTACTGTTGATCGCTTATTAAATTTGTTTGCATTTCCCTGCTCTCCTTCAAAAGTCCAACAGCTGAGCTGGATGATCAACGGAAGAATTTCACTTTGTCTGTTAACTACGATGCCGTCTAAAATGTTTAGGCCACGGAAATTTTGAAACTTTAGCTCGTAAACTTTTCGGTCGAGTTTATCAGCACGGCTTGTGTTGGTGTCAGATTTCTTTGTTTTGTAACAATAGACAACTTCGCAGAATAGTGCTATTTAAATCAATGAATCATTTTGCACATTCACCGTTCTGCACCGTCTCTTTCGTAGCGTCGTCTTGCTTTGGATTTTTGCTTTGCATTGATTTTGCAGGAGTGGATGTTTGTGTTATGAAAAGTATACTACCGTATCTTTCACCTTCACCCATCACTCATTTGAATTCATTTCCTAGCACAGCCAGCATTGTAATGTAAGATCTTGGCTTCATAGACTACTGTCACCATGTTTTACTCTGTAACAGCTAAAGTGTAAATTCAGACAGACCTAGTGATGTATCACACAAATCCTTGCCCTCAGAAATTTTGCCAGTTGTGAAATAAATTGTTTTATTCCAGGATACAAAGATATTTGTGTTTGACCACTCTGCCACCGTTACCATTGATGATTGTGTCAACTGCGATATCTTTCTTGGTCCTGTCAGTGGCAGGTAGGATAGAAGAGAATGTTTTATTTTTTTCAGTGTTTGTTTAGTTTGCCATTTACCTTAACCCTTGTCCTGCTATTGACGTTTATACACCTATTGAAATATCTGGAACATAGCTGACAGTTTATCTCATACTTGGCAATGTGTGGAAATATAGTTTCTATTTTCTATTGAGATGCAAAGCGCTCAATTTTGAGCTTGTAATTTATTTTGAAAGAAGAAGAATTCGCAACAACTCATTTCACGTGTTTGAAGGTGTAACATAGTAATACACATTTCACCCTTTATCGTGTGATTTCTGACATTAGTGTTAGTACAAGTCTGAAGAACTAACCGTCCCCTCTGGCTTTTGTTAGTAGTTGATGAGATTTGTAACGTTTGCTAACCTTTTTCTTGTTTTGTGCCATTCCAGTGTCTTCTTTCGGGATTGTACGGATTGTCGATGCATTGTGGCTTGCCAGCAATTCAGGTGATTGTCCAAAATGTCACATAGATTGGATGTAACTGCATCACCAATTAAAATTATCTTGTGTGAAACATTTTGTGCTAATTTCATTTTGATTGAAGCCACAATATGTCGCCAGTGCAGATGGCGTATTCTGGCATGTATCAATCATACCCCAATGTAGCTGAATAAAATTGAGAATACACAGAGTAGAGGCTAGTAAATTTTAACACTTTGAGTGCACATGTCGCAAAGTGTCCCATATGTATGCCAGAATTCAACCGCGAACAGTGAGTTGCAAATGACAGATCATTAGAGCTGATTGCTGTAAATTCATATCACACAAATAAGTCTCTCACTCTCTCTGCATGCACCACTCCAGAACCACGAGTGAGCCTGTATAGAATTCGTAGCTGTTTACTCATTAATTACTGGATATGCCATAATTCCACTCAAGTCTATCACGTTTTTATCTGGACCAAGTATGCTTGTTTTTCAAAGTTGCGTCGAGATATTTTCTCACAAAGGGATCCCTTGCAAAGTGTTACACTTAAGTCTCCAGGAAACGTTATTCAGACACTGAGAGTGAGAGCAGTGCTTAATTTTGTAATTTTCTGCAATTAAGCTAATCTCTAGAACTGTAATTAACTGTTAATTATTAACTACAACTTTGCTATAGCATAAGCAATGTAGCTAGCTACAACTAGTTGCTACATCCCCTCAAAAAATTAGCTAACTACTTTGCTATAGGTTATCAAATCTACAGTCAAAAAGTAAAATTTTCATTCATCAACATCTATCACAAAACGATTTTGCACAGTACTATTAACCTTGTGAAAGAGATCACAAAGACCACCGTACTTAATCACTTGTAATTCACATTATTTTGTTATGGTGGGTGGCATCATCTCAATATGAAGCCGTCTTGAAGAACGACTGTACTGATACCTCGAAATTTCAAATTTGCAAAACCAAAACTCAGAGGCAAAGTTAGATGGGAAAGTAGCTAAAGTGATTGTACTTACTTAGAAAGTATTTTGCTGCAAATTACTTCAAAAAGTAGTTTGCTAAAAACGAAAGTAATCTGCATTTAGCTTAACAAATTGCAGCTCGCTACTTCAATAACAAACTAAGAGTATAGGGCTTATCCATGTGTTCATATCAACATGAGGAAATACTTAAGGGGTCATTCATAAAATATGTTTCAAGACACAACAGAGCAACAATTGAGATGTAAAATCAAGCACAAACAGTTATAAATCCAGTTTTATCTCAAGCTACGTTTAATAAACAGCGACTAGTTAACTTATACTTTTGAAATTCTAAGTTAGATTGTTGTACTATTCCACAGGACAAGAGACTGTAAGAAAATGGATTTCTATCTGTGTTGTGCCACTCAACCAATCATTGAAGCTTCAACAGCAATGAGATTTGGATGCTTTCAATGCTACTACCCTCAGCTGCCAGGTTTGTTTATACAGTCAAACCTGTATTAGCGGCCACTTCTATAGAGCATCCGCCTGTATATAAAGGCCTCTTTAAACTCATCCCCATAGATAAGTTGTTTGGCAGTGGTGCTTGGTTTGGTGAGAGCTGCTTACTTGCAATTGGCTGCAGAGAGGGGAGCTACTTAATTGCCAATAGCCATAGCTGCGATGGAAACCTGTCACCATAACCAAGCACCAGTCACACTGCTAAGTCAGTGGAAATCCTAGAGATACTTACAATGACAATGTTGGCAGAGGCTGGGTGGGTGATTCGTTGCATCCTGGCTGTTTCGCGTCATGCGAGGCATAGCAATTGAACGATTGCAGCAACTGTTGCTAAGTTCTTCTAATAAAGCGTGACTAGCAAGCTAGCAAGAATGGCAAACCACTGCTAACCGCTTTCTTACTATAGACACTATGTACCTGATTCTGAGACTCGAGTACTGTTCACAATCGTACGATAACCCATATGTTAGACTAATCATTGCCTAGCTAAGAGGCTAGCCTCGATTCTATCCTTGCTGCCTGCAGGCTATGGTTAGAGTTTAACCTTACCTAAATTCCATTTAGCAACATCTTTATTACCCCAAAAATGATGTTTTCTATAGAAATCAACCTGGACAGAAGGCGACCTGTCTAGGTTATAGAGGTCATTTTTCTCAGGTCCCAAAATTGACCGTTAGAGACAGGTTTCACTTTATGTTATGTTGACATTTATGCCAAGTTGCCAATGGGCCATTGTACTGTAGCTGCAAACATTTTAGCCAATTGTTCTACAGCAGTATGTTTATTTTAAGATAACCGAATTATGGGCCTGTAACAATGAGTAACAACAGAGCTCCAAGGATTAACACGTTTTGTTGTGACTAGTATATTATTAATGAATCAGCCTCTATTGTGTGTAGCCTCCGTTTTGTGTCATTGTATCTAGTTGCGCCGTCAGTTTACCCCAAGGGTGTACAGAGAATGCTGATAGTGCAACCATTTGATTAATGATTATATATCTTGAAATGTGAGCAAGAACCTACTTGTTCTCATCTGAGTCGTTAATCAAGGAGATCAACACAGTGATGACTAGCCAGAGGGCTGTTTGATGGGACACATTGTGAAGTACAAGAGTGATGAGGTTGTGTACTGATAAATACTGTTAGCTTGTAAGCATCGTTTATATGTAATTTTAGTTTTATAAAAAATTGTTGCATTTTGGTTTATAGAGCACTTTTCTAATGCCAACTTGAGTGTTTTCAACAACAACTGGAGCAAAATACATGACTTCACGCCAATTCCTGGTGAAAAGAACTGGTCCATGTTGCCTATTGATAGTGAACCAGAACGACCTCTAGACAACAGCGGATTTGATTTAGATGGTTTGACGTATAACAAGTCTTCATCTTTAGTACCTCTAACGCATGGTGAAAGACGGAAGCAGTATTCTATGGTAAGTCTATTATCATCCTATGCTATGTTACTTGTTATATACATGTTGGTTCATGCTCCAGGTTGCATTGATGTCATCACATGCCTACTCGCCTTTGCATTTGCTTTTCTTTGTTCTATAAATATTCAACTATTAAACTCATCCCCATAGATAAGTTATTTGGTAGTCATGCTTGGTGTGGTATGAGCTGCCTACTTGCAAATGGCTTCAGAGATGGGAGCTACTTACTTTCAAATGGCCGTAGCTGTCATGGAAACCTGTTGCCATAATCAAGCACCAGTCACACTGCTAAGCCAGTGGAAGTCCTAGAGGTACTTACCGTATCATTGCTGGGACAGGCTGGGTGGTTGATTCATTGCATCCTGGCTGCTTTGCGCCATGCAAGGCGTAGTAGCTGTAGCTAATTCTTCTATGGAGGCGTGACTAGCAAGCTAGCAGCCAATAGAAAGAATGACTAACCACTGATAACCTCGTTCTTACTATAGGAACTATGTACCTGATTCTGAGACTTGAGTAAAGTCTGTTATTAATTCTACGTTAACCTATCTTTGAATATCCATTGTCTCGCAACGAGGCCAGCCTCAGTTCTACCATTGCTACTTACAGGCTATGGTTAGAGTTTAACATCACCCAAATTCCATTTGGTGACATCAAAATCTGTAATTTCTCTGTGTCTTATAATATTGAATTTGCATCTACATCAGGTGAATTTTCTTGTTTTGCGGAGTTGACTACATTCTAAGCTTGAAAATTATAAGTTATAACAAAGTAACACAGCAAATGCTGAGAAAGTACATCATTTATGCCATTGCATGTGATTAGTTTTACTTCTTTGGCAAGTTTTTGGCAAGTGGTTAGTTTTACGTTTTTGGCAAATTGGCTGTAGTATCCACTATTGTTGACGTGAGTCTGAATAAAATGTGTAATTTATTCAGCAATCTAATGTGATTGACTCCTGGCGGTCATGTGACACTATCAAGATTATCAGCTAAGCATGTCGCTGGCAATAAACTAGGAACAAAGAACTGTGACACATACTAGTCCAGCAAAAAATGTATCCCTCTAAGCAATTTTATTTTGTACAGCGCTAATTTGGCACTGCCACACTGGATAGTACAAATAGAGTGACACCATCATCATCGTCAGCACTAGCAGCAGCAGCATTAGTATCAATGAACTTGTGTCTTTGCAGTTTATCTTTGTACTATTGTGTGGAGAGGCTAAAGACAGAGCACCAGAAGTTATTAAAAATCTTGGTTCTCTGGTATGTACTTGTCATGTTAAATGTTTTAAGCAGTCCTATGTATTATCTGAAATTCTTTGATTGAACTGCGATGAAATCCAATAATGGGTCAATTGGCTTTCATATGGTAAAGTCGAATCCAGCCACTAGGGCTCTTAGCTTCGCAATAGGAGCTAAGGCCAGTCTCAATGCTGCACAGTTGGAAAGCAGTTGGATCATCAGACAATGGTGATGGTCACTTTGATGACTGTTGTGAAACATTAACTCTCTTATTCCTTCATGATGTCGATGCTGCTAGCAAGCTTTGTAGAGATATTTGCCTTAACAGAAATAGGTCGTTTGTAGAACGTTTTACAGATCAAATGCCTTCCACGTTAAGGCATTGCTTTTTATGAATTGCTTCATTTGCCAACATGTGAAATTTAACGTGATTTATTTATCAGCATGCTTGTCTGTTGGTGCACACAAAAGAATTGCCAATGACATCGAGTGATGTGCAAAGAATCTTTAAAGTAGATGTAACTCCAGATGTTTTAAATAGAGGTAAGTGTGGCACAGAACTCAATAACATTTTGTGGATAGAAAGTTTGGAATCAACCACACTGGTCTTCGTCTTGCAAATTTATAATTATTCTTCTAGTAATTATTCTTTTGTAATTGCAGCATGCGAAATGCTTCCCTACACAGTGAAAGTGTAATCTTTTTTTCTCTGCAAAACAATCTAAGTAATTTACTAATAAATTAGTTCTTTTTAGTTGTGTGCATGCAGTTTACTTTTTAATAATCTCCTGTAGTTGCTGTTAAATTTATCTCTTTATTATGAAAATTAAACTTGCAAAGCGTTAAGTAGTTGCAGCTACTGTTTTAGGTACTTCTGGAAGGAAGATGTAATTTTAAAATGTGGTTGCTTCATGAATTGATGTTACCACGAATCAACTTGCCATGAAAATCATTTGCAAGGGAAACTTTCATGCTTCCACTCTGCAGTCTCCTAATGCAAGAAAAAAATAATAATTTTTGTAGCAGAAGCATTTGGAAGAAGTAGAATAAAGTTTACAATTAGCGGGAAAATATAGAAAAGTAACTTCCAGATGCGGTTCTTTGCTTGATTGAAAAGTAACTTATTTGCCAAAAAGTGGCCCAGAAAGTAACAAAAGCAGCTTCACAGCTTTTATAATCATTTCTGTAGACATGTGTGGCATTTTACTATTTAAAATGTTTCTTAAATTTTGCATTTGATTCAATGAACATATAATTAATCATCCTTTGTTCCTGGGACTGTTCCTGGGTACTTTGAATCACACAAACACTACTGTAATGAACTTTGTGAGTTTGTGTGTAAATAATGATTAATTACAATTACAATGAAACCTGTCTATACTGGTCACCTTTGGGACCTGAGGAAATGACCTTTATGGACAGGTGGCCTCAAAAAGGCTGATTCCTAAATAAGGATCATTCATTTTGGGGTTATAATTAAGGAGTGGCCTTTATAGACAGGTGGTTGCAGAGGTGGCCACTAATACAGGTTTGACAGCATTATGTCGTTGTTTTGCTTCAGGAGATGTCCTCAGTATGGAATACAACTGTGAAGATAATGTACAACAGCTGAAGACCATTGTTGAGAATGAAATCACAGATCCTTTATTGTATAAAATAGTTACTGGATCCGATGAAACAATGGACACATTTTACAACTTCACGGATATGAAAATGTCTTGAAAGTACTACGAACACTGCAAAAACTCACTCAAACAAGACACAAATGTGTTTGTATATAAAACCAAACATGGACAAACAATTCAATTGTTTGTTATAAAGCTTTTATCGTAATGTAATAGTGCAGGACACACGACAGAAATATTTCTCATAGCACTATCTATTTCAGCTAGTTCATGACATTTAGAGCAATATCTTGGATCCAAATTTGGCCTTGTATTTATTAGCAGTGACTGTATCCATGATAGCTGTGACATGAAGAATTCCGTCGCTGGATGAGTCACACGACACAACAGTTGTTTCTTTATGAAGCCATCTGTAAACAAAATATGAAGAAAATTTACCAATTAATACGTACATTTCGTGGCTCTTCTCTTTACACAATACACATGCCTCGTCATGTTGTTGACTAGTTACAACCATTGCTTATTCAACAATGCCACCGTTAACTCTACAGTGAAACCTGTCTATAATGGTCACCTTTGGGACCTGAGAAACTGACCTTTATAGACATATGGCCTTTCTGTCCAGGTTGATTCTATAGGAAGTGTCATTTTGGGGTTATGAAGAGTGGCCTTTATACACATGTGGCTGCTCTATATAGGTGGCCGCTAATACAGATTTGACTGTACTAGCTAAATAACTGTTTGCAGTCCAGACTCTAGTGGGTTTACTAGCTGGCTGGAATAGAAATAGACTTGTCATTATCACGTGGCTTTATACAGCCATTGGTTGTTTGCAGCAATTCTAGCGCACAGACCAAAATGAAGTTGGCAAGTATCACCTGTTTCAATTCAGCCATTTTAAGTGCTTAGCAAGCTCTTGGGATGTAATTTAAATGTGTTACTTATGTAACGATACCATCTGTATGAAGAACAATTAAATACACAAACGACACTCAGGAGATGCATGTGTCAATGCATGTTGCACATATAAAATAAACAATGCAATCAATTCAGTCATATGAAATATGGCCATCTATTGATTTGTTAAAAAATTGCTCCCAGCATTACTTTCTGCTAGCAGTAAGACTTAGATTATATTAGGTAATAACTAGATTTTATTTCAGATCTGCACATTACAATCTCTGGCATTTCACAAGTACAAGTAACAGTATAAACATCATCTAAAATAAGAGACTATCTGCACAGCCAAAATTGAGTGCAGTATGCAGTTATGCCAAATACACCATGCAACTTATATCGCCAACTGCATAGCAGAATTTGAGGGTTGAAAAAATGGGACAGTAAAGAGTACACTTTTTAAAAACACGTTTTCTTTCTTCTTATGATTGGACCAATTCCATATTTATTACCTTGATAAATAACTTTAAGGGGGTGAAAAGATTTTTCTAGTAAAAGAAATTTTCAGATACATGTAGGCTAAGGCGAGCTAAGGTATTGAAGAAAACTAGTGCTCAGCTGATCAGAACGGGAATATTTTTTGCTAATGCGAGTTATTCTGGGTATATCAACCTCTATTACTTAGCAGACGGCTTGTTAACACAGAACTAGTCCACTGGTATGTGCAAGAAAAAGATACTGTTTCAAAGAAACCTATTCAGTTGTGGCTATACAGTAGTTAATTACTGTATAATGTTACCATGTCATACAATGCCATCTATTCCTAGTTCTGGGTATGGCTTATCCATTGAATTCACATCTGCTGTAATGTCTTACTGCCTATAATGTACACTCCATGGATGATGATGGATGTTGGAAAGAATGCAATTATTTGCAATTTGTACTCTACCTTGAAGATGTTACAGACAACTTACACAATACGTACCCAAGCTGTTCGCTGCCAGGATCGACCACAATAGTTGCAAGACGTCTGCCAGTCAAATGGAAAATACTGGATTCGATCCCCTTCATTAGAGTTTCTATACCAGTGTTGTGTAAGGCTGAGACTTGAAAAGCATGAGGCTCCAATAAAGCGGGGCTCACCACATCACTAGAAAAGAGATTGTTGCAAAAGAAGTCAAAAATGGAGTATGTCTTGCTTGTAATTAAACTTGCAGGGAAATAAAAAGATTTAGTGAAGTGGGGATGTATTTAGTGACGTAGCTACTGGCTTGACTACGAAAGCCAATAATGGCACAGATACAATGAATTAGCAAATAGGTTGCTAAACAATGTTTCGATTAAAATGTCACAATTACCTCAGGTCAATCTTGTTTTGCACTTCAATCATGCTGTCTTGCAGCTTGTGATCAACACCAAGCTGCTCAAGTACATCTAGAACTGTCTTTTTCTGTAGCTCACATTCTGGATGTGACATATCTCGCACATGAACCAGCAGATTCTATCAACAGAAAAGAATTCTATATAAATTTGTTCTCGCAGATATAAAGCCATCTATGATGGGCAAGTATCCAACAGCTTCCACAAATGTCACGGTTGTCACCCTTGTAAGAAAAAAGGAATAACAAATTAATAATGGTTAAATAAAAATATGCTTATCCTGTTTTTAATCCTCAAATCATAAAAAAATATTGCAGTTCTTGAACGTGTTCAACGAGTGTGTACCCGATGTGTTGCTCAACGATGCCGGATTTTAAATTCGAATTATCGTGAAAGACTAACCCTCTTTGGTCTAGAGTCTCTTGAGCTACAACATTGGACAAAAAGGACTTATATATCCTATATAGCATTTATGATCATCTGGTGGACATCAAGATGCCAACCTTTTCTGTGCTTACGACCACAAAACCTAGTCACGGGAAGCAAATGTATATATCCTTCATCGCTCCTTCCTTCACCAGGCGACTCCTATCTGGAACAACCTACCAGAGAGTGTTGTCTTTAGTCAGCTCGATCATGCCATATATCAGTGCAATTGTTATTGCCTTAATGTACTGTATCCTTTTGTTTTACTAGAATGGTTTGTCCTGCCTAATAAAGACACAGACATAGCCCTATATATATAATAGTAACCTTCAAACTCAACACAGACTGCAAACAAAATCTGATAAACTAAAACTTGTTAATTTTGCTGTCTTGAAATCAGTACTTCCTCAAAAATACAGCAAACAGTCAACTCACAGCATTAAGAACATCGTCTAATGTTGCAGAGAAGGACCCAATGAGACCATGTGGGAGGTCAGAGACAAATCCAACAGTGTCGATATAAATGACATTGCATCCACTAGGTAGTTTTGAACCGTGGGCCGTGCTGTCAAGTGTTGCAAATAATTTATCTTCTGGTTCCAGCTTTGAGTCTTTGGATAACACCTTTGCCAACGTTGTTTTTCCTGTCAATAAGAAGAAAATAGAGCACAAAATGGATGGATATTAGGGTACAGGAAAGTATAGATATGATTTTCAAAATACTACTTCATTAAAAACCTCAAGAAAGATAACAGCCCAGGGCAAAACAATCCACTTTTAAGTTATCTCTTCTGTTACAGGACAAGAACAACAAGAACTGTACAGATTTACGCCACATATAAGACTTGCGATATGACTCCTTGTAGGAATATTTCCATAAATTTGCTTCGCTGAAGCAGATACATTGTTTGTGATTAGTTAGTGTTACAGCTGTTAATTTTCAAAATTGATAAAACTACAATACATTGGAATAACATTTAAGGGTTATTTATATTTATAGAACTCATATAATCATCTACTCGGAAGGGAAAAATTACGAAATTAGTAGGAAACAATATAAATATAAAAATAGTGATGGAACACAGCTAGTCAACATAAACAATGTCAAGTCGGAAGTCAAGAATCTGTTGGTGACAAAGCATTAGAAATTTAGAATCTTATTTTTCATCAAAGTGAACAATAGTGTTAATTATGCCTTGAAGGTTTAACATTGCCAAAGGGCAAGGCAAAGGAATAAAACAAAATAAAGAGGATAGATGCAATACAAAACTCTAACAAATCCTGATAATATTGTGCTTTTAAAGGTTTGTGATCTTTTCATTGTTGCTTCCAACATCTCAAAGAACTGAGCCTAGATGTGTTCTTATAACATTACCGCGCACCTGCATTGGTGTAACCTAGCAACGCAACTTGTGGCACTTGCTTATGTTTCCTTTCTTCCCTGACATGATGTCGTTGAGCTCTGATCTTGAGCAGCTCCTTTTTAATCTTTTCTGTTTTGGAAGCAACTAATCGCTTGTCTTTCTCCACGGGACTTTCTCTAGCTCCACTTATTGCTGTTGCTCTACCACGGGGATGATCTTTTGAATTAACATCTGATACCATGTGTGACCTAAGCGAAGGAATGATAGACCATTAATCTGAAACTAATCATTTTCGTACAGTGGCCATGGCTTATCACATAAACTACATCGATTGGGAGGTAGGGACTAGCGAGATAGTTTTCAACTATAGTACAGTATAACCCATTTAAGCGCAACTCGGATAAGCGCAAAACCCGTTTATCTGCAAACAACTTGCTGTGTACCGATGTTATTGCTTACAAACTCTCTTAATTGACTGCTGATAAGCGCAATTCGGTTAAGAGCAAAACCCGCTTTTCTGCAAATTAATTTTCACTAACACTAGAAAAATACCCGCTTAAGAGCAATTACTAACAGCAGTTAAATTTCGCCAAGTGGGAAAGCGTCACAACGCTGGAGGAGTTTGCACGTGAAAAGTACGTTCAGCATGCTGTAATGCAGAAAGACGTTCTTGCTTACTTTCACTGTAGTAAATATTTTCATTTTCTAGCATCTTGTTTGCTATTAATTTTATGAATTATCTTGTTTTGCATGAACCAATTGTTTTCAAAACTAAGTACTTTGTTTTCGTTGATATCGGATATGCAAAATTTTGGTAAAGAGCAAAGGATATCGTTGGCAAATTACTTTTGCGCTTAAGTGGGTTACACTGTAGCTTCTAGTTTTTCTACTAGCTTTCTGAGCAACTAGTTTCTAGTTCTAGTGAAATAGCTTTTAGACGCTACCGGTAGTTACTAGTTCATCAATTTTAAAAAAGTGTGGTAACTAATCGCTAGTCACAGAATTTTCTCCAAGCAGCAATTTTTTACCACGCTGGGTTGATATTTCAACCGCTCAGAAAAAGACTGACAGACAACAACTTCGAGAACCAGTTTCTGGTTAACTTGAATAATTGCTGGCTTTCCCAAATTGTGTGATCTCCACAGCAACGCGCATCGACCTACACTGTTTTATCAATATATTGTTGCCTGATCTTATCTGTGTTCTTCGCATTCACTTGTTGTTTGAGTCTGAATACCAAATAACGCTAGCAATTTTCTAGCAAACTAGTTTTGAACAAACTGGATATTAGTTTCTACTTTCTAGCAAACTAGTTTTGAACAAACTGGTTAACAGTTCACATTGATAGTTTCTAGCAAACTAGTTTCGAACAAACTGGTTATTAGTTTCTATTTCTAGCAAACTAGTTTTGAACAAACTGGTTAACAGTTCACACTGATAGTTTCTAGCAAACTAGTTTCGAACAAACTGGTTATTAGTTTCTATTTCTAGCAAACTAGTTTTGAACAAACTGGTTAATAGTTTCTAGCAAACTAGACTTGAACAAACTAGTTAATAGTTTCTGGCAAACTAGTTTTGAACAAACTGGTTTAAATCCAGCAAACTAGTTTTTTGAAAAATTAGAACTAGATCTAACAAACTAGGATTTTTTCAATCTAGCGCTGCCTTCAACGAACTAGAAAGTTTGTCTAGTTGACTCCTGCTAGTTTGGTGGTAGGCTCTTTAGCTTTAGCCTAAGTAAAATGCAAATAATATTTTGAAGTTACAATACTTACTTTTATTAACAAATCTGATATAGTAGTAGGCCTACCATTTCTAGTCCGTTCAATCAAATCAGTAGTGTGTCTTCTTTTAGCCACCCTGCTCTGACTTTTAAAGAATTGAAAAATCATAATAACAATAGTTGCATCTAATATAAGCATGTGCGAATGTCATAGCAGGTTGATCATGTGATGTAAAGGAGTAGTCTGTCTCAACAGATGTTGTTGAATAAGCTGATTTGGGATTTGTGTTGGAGAGTGTATGTTTACACTAGACACTCTACAGAGCAACTCATGGTGGTTTGAAAAATGAAAGAAGGTCGTGTACCAAATGGCCGGTACACGACGACGTAACGAGGCTCACTCGGTGGCAGACAAGTACGTCAATGTGGCTTGTGGCAGTAATCCAGTGACTTTTACTATCAGCAGACATCATTCCACTGGTTACTATTTCGACAAAGACTTCGGCAATGACGTCGATTGCGCACGCGCGAACCATCATTTTGGCGCGATATATGAATAAGGTTTGGTTACTTCGAATTTCGAACCATTTTCAACATCTTCGACTCCACCTCGCCTCGCTGGCAATGGAAGTCCAAATTAATGCTGGCAATCGCGTTCTCTTGGTAATTTGTTGTGATCTTTCTTAGATACAAATTTTAATCTTTCGAAGAAATTAAGGAGAGGATTGTTGTTGTTGAGAAGCATAATTTCATGCAGATCAACCAAAGGGACTCCCTCACGATCAATAGCGTGCAAAAGCTTGTTCCTCTGATGGCCGCACATCATTTCCTTCCAATGTTTACGACGCTTGTGCGCAATCGATGTCCATGAAGATTATCTTTTTAAAGAAATTTGACGTTTACCGTAAGAATATCCACTTCGTATCATAAACCCTTTCCCAGATTGCATATTGCCTATATCACTACTCTTTCAAATTTCAATGTAGGCATGAAATTAAAAAAAATTCAGGGAATTTTGAAATAAAAATAGTCTATAACAATTGTGTTCCAGAGACAAAGAACAATTAAGCCTACCTGAGGTACTGAAGCTCAGCAAGTTGCACTTGTAGTTTTGCTGTTTTAGTCCTCGCTCTCTCCTTGAAAATCTCCAAAACAACACGGAATCTGTCAAAAACGCGGCAGTCCCACTCACGTTCTAGTTCCCTGGTTTGGCGCTTGTTGAGGTTGCCAGTATTAACCAGCACTGCTGTTATTCCTTGGTCTCTTTTGATGCCGTTAATTCGGTCTCTAAGCTCTTTCACTTTGCCAGAGCCAAAGAAAGATCCTCCGTGGTGGTCATGAATGGATTCAATCGTAGAGGATTGACACAACCAGCCTGGAATGGATTGCACAAGACCTTGAGCCTCTTCCAGTCGATGTTGTGATAACTTAGTCAAGAACCTATCCCTACCCCATTTGTATTCTGGTTGAATGATAAGCAGATGCTGAGTACTTGCAACATTTCCTGTCCATCTTTGAAATATTTCACCGTGGTCTTCAGGCTCAGTGAGGGTTTCGTTGACTGATTCAAGCACCTCCTCGAAAGCTTTACCTGCTTTTGCGGGTACTTTTGCCTTCTGGTATATCGAAGTGGCAGCGAATGATCTCCTGAAATGCCGTGGAACCGTGAAAACGACAAGGTCGTGCCAAAATGTATGCGAGCGACAGGCAAAAGCTGCCCTTGCTTTGGTGAGAATCATCGCAGCTAACGAGACCAAACACGTATAGAAAGCTGTAAAAAGTAACCAGAATGAGATATTTCTCTTATATATCTCACATTTTCATGGTTTAAAAGTTGGAGCTGGTTGCTGTTCGTTGAAATATTAGTGTTTCCATTGCCTGATTGGCTTGTATTTTGTAAGTCGTTCTGTTGTTGTTGGATTGTTGTGAATTGTGATGGCTCTATTGCTACAGCCTCGCATCCACAAGGAAAATCGAATGGTATGACGTGCATTTCGAATGTTACTGTGTGTACTGTAGTCAAAAATCACTGCACAACTTAGAAGTAATTAATGTAATTACTTAATCAATTAATTATGTTATTAATGTAATTAATTAATTAATAACTGTCATTTACTGACAATCTACTTATACTATCCCGAAAATCCGAAATGCAGATTGCACTTGAACAAATGAACAAATTCATCTGCTCAGCAATTCAAAATAAGGGAAACGCATGAAGAATGTGGAAAATGTTAAAGAATTGTTATCAAATAAAATTGTATATAGAAATATAAACTCCTTAAATATCAGGAATAAAACTGTAGAAAGTAAACTAGAAATATCAAATTATTTTAATCAATATTTTGTCAGTATTGGTAGTTTATTTTCTTCATGTATTAGAGAATGTAAATATACTGTAGATTCTGTTCGTATAGTACAAAGCAATGTGAAACAGTTAAATAATAAATTTAATTTAAGTGTAGCTGATAAGATGACATAACGAACATTATTAATCTTCTTCCTTTAAAGCGATCATGTGATGTCGATCACATTAAAACGAAAATATTTTTTAAAAATGTGTCCAAGCATTTCAAGACCATTGGATACAATTTTTAATTTATCTTTAGTTTCTGACTGTTGCCCCGATGCTTTTAAATTTGCAGAAGCGAGCTCACTTTTCAAAATTGGATCTACTCAAGACTCCGAAAATTACAAGCTCATGTCAGTTTTACAGACGTTATCAAAAATGTTTGAAAAAATTGTGCACACGCAACTCTATCAGTTAAACCTTCAAATAATCTGCTAACAAAATGTCAATCTTGTTTCAGAAAACGTCGTTCAACTTCTACGAGAGTTTTGTCTCTTACAAAATTTTGTTTTGACCAAAGTAAACGGCTTATTGGTACTACTAGCATTGATCTCAGAAAGTCATCTGATACGGGTAATTATAAAATTCTTTTAGATAAAAAAACTGCTATCGTCTTTCTGAAAAGAACTTGCATCTGATCGGATAACTGAATAAATGATGATGATGATGATGATGATGATGATGATGATGATGATGATGATGATGATGCAACAACGTTCCGCATGCAACTGTTATCTGTGGTGAT
>OFHS01002537.1:8438-20530 GCA_900245855.1 Calvadosia cruxmelitensis | reverse complement strand
GAAACGAAACCGGTATGCTTTTCACTCCGATTGCGCAATGCAATCCGGTACGGTTTCTATCCGGTATAGTGTAAACCAGGCTTAAGTTCGAAAGACCAAACATTTCAGCAAGGTAAACACTTTATAAAATCTACTTTTTCTCGCCTGGTCGCGTCATGTGTTTTACACTTACCCCAATTCCAACAACGATGAATTGATGTGCTTAGCTTCAGATAAACGAATTCCTTCTGCCATCGTTTTACCTAATCGCTCGCTTCCTGCAAGATCGCATCTACAAACAAAACAATGACAAGTCTATAAGCTACGATAACCTGCCTTAATGATCCCCTGTGCTGAGCGACCACTTTTCATTTTTTCCTTATCAAGTGATTGGATATTATAGGTTTGACTATAATCTAACAGGAGCTGCACTTTCAACAAATTGTGGCTTGAGCAATAATAGCAGCGGTCAAGATATAGTGAAAAGCAATCTGAGTTTTTTTGTTCAATTTTTATTCTCCAGCTGCCTTAGCTAGATCACTTTTAAACCACTTGCTAATTGCATAGTGGTCACTGGATAATAAACTCATTGTCCACTTGATGTTTTGGACCGACAGGATCCCCCGCAACAGATACTGTTCAGGTCACAACTGAGACAGGTAATCGTTATACAAAAGCATTAAAACAATACCCCTGTTCTTAATACTCTACAAGCTTACTCCTATACTTCAATCTATAAAACTGTAAATCTAGAGCATCCCAAACAAACAAGCACTTCTGCTTATGGGATGACCCTGAGTGACAATGTATTTCTTACTTCAAAATATTATATATATATTTAATGAATATTGTTTTGATGGTCAGATAAAAAATCTATCTATCTAACATTATCCATGGGTGCCCCGACTCTGATGAGACCTTAAAACTTAAGTTTGAAACACCAATGTGACATCTTCAAACATCTTTAACATGTTTGCATCATCAATGGCGCCTCTGCAGTGCCATGAATATATATAAATGTCTTTTATCTTTCATATGTTTATATTGAAAGATAAACGGATAGAAGTTCACCCTTGCTTACATGTCCATTTTCCCGCGTATGATGACGTCCTCTTCCAACGTCATAAGATCTCCTTCTCCCTGCAAATGTTATAAAGCAACAAGCGATGTGTTTTGATGAATTTTTCTCTATCACAAACAATGAAACGTGAATCCCTCTACTGTATGCTGCAATGTATGCGTGTATACTGCATGGAAGTCGACCCATTACTCTAACATCTTATAGTGATACCTTGATGAAATTAAAAGAGGATTAAGTTCCATGGCTGTCTTATAAAATTCTTCATTCTAACGAGGGCTATTAAAAATGCAGTCAAACCAGTATTAGCGGTTACCTCTATAGAGCAGCCACCTGTGTATAAATGCACTTCATAACCATAAAATGACACTTTCTATACAAATCAACCAGGACAGAAAGGCCACCTGTCTGTAAAGGTCATTTTGCTCCGATCTCAAAGGTGACCATTATAGACAGGTTTCACTGTAGCTTCTAACTCTTTCTTTCTTATCACGAATGTTTTTATGTTTAGTACTTCGATTCTGTTGAGATTATGTCACAGCATACGTCGTTATGCGTGAGCTAAAACAACAGAATTATTTTATAACATTTCTTATTGACTTTCCGATTCCTTTCATTCCATTTAATGAGAAGCTTGCGTTTGTTCACCATTCGATTAAAGTTTTCTGTAATTTCTCACCTCATTGGACGGTGTGGCTTTTGATTCACCTTCGACAATTGTTTGCTTATCTGGGTATGAGGAAGGAATTACGTAGAGTTAGCGAGAGGTAAATGCAAGTGACATATCGCATGATAGCTTTCTGATAGATTGTGTAAGATATTAGCTTATTTAGTTTAGTAATTATTTTAAACTTTTTTTGCATTCCGGTTGTAATTAGTTCATTGTATTAGGGCTCGGAGCTTGCTCTGTACTTGTCATTTTAACCGTTGTAAAGCGCTTTTCATCTGTCAATGTAAAAAGCGGTATATAAGAAATAAATTATTATCATTATCATTATCATTATCATTATAGCAGAAAGAAAGATTCAAAATGATTATGAAATCTATCTGGATTTGTAATACCTTTGAACTGGATGCTGTCGGCACGCAGTCGTCTTTCAAGACAAAGTTGGAAAATTGAATGTGACCTGGTGATGTCAAAAGTTACATTTTCCGTACAATCCCGCTAATATCACCTCGGTTAATATCACAACCCGCTTACTATCACTTCAGTTTGAGAACCAAGCACTGTCATAATCAATTATTCGTACCCGCTTAATATCACGACTCGCTTATTTTTTATTTTTTTTCAATGCTAACTTAAATATAATTATTTTTGCCTTCCATGTATATACTCACTTACTGTCAACTGTGTATGCTAGCTTTCTTGAGCTTATAAATATGTGTTGTATTATTCATGTATCAGCCCTGTGTAAAATAGCCTGATGGCTAATCAGGCTCTGAATAAATGATGATGATGATGATGATTACGAGTTTTGGCTGGAAAACCATAGGTTTCACTGTATGTCGAATCCATCATTAAAATATATGTACACATTTTAACTCTAATTGAAATTCGCAGCAAAAGAAATTATTGGAATCTCTAACGATGTTGAGATGTGCAGTTCATAATGGTTGACACGGTGGAAATCATATAGGAAACATGTAGGGCCTATGCTGTATATCGATAGTTCTTACCTGCTAGAATGTCGCACCATCCTCGTTTCGGCGATGATCAATTCGTGCTTGCCTCGTTCTAGTAAGTCGAGTGCATCATTTGATGTATTCACAGCGTGTTGTGTGAGTCGAGCAACGTATACGCCTAGAAAGCGGTGAAGAAATAAATCACTTTTTCTTTCTACAATACGTCACCCTTGACGGTAGCGACCTATACGACGTATACGCCTAGAAAGGGTTAAGAAATAAATCATTTTTTCCTTTCAACAATACGTCGTCCTTGTAACGACCTGCCGGTGGGTGTGGTCTAGAGGCTAGTCGTGTGACTGCCAGTCAGGCGTACCGTATTTGACTCCCGACTCAGCCGACACATATGTTATGTCTTCTGTGGTTTTAATTGTCGAGTGCCACAAGGGAGACAAGACATTGGCTTATTGGGATTCCCTCGTTAAATAAAGCGACCTTTACATTTACAATTGCATTTACACATTTTACATTCTCGTGACGCGTATTCCTGAGTTGCATTAGATATGTGTTTAGAAAGAAAATGAGTATAACTTGCTAAATAAATCACGCATAGAAGGCACAAAGACATGTTAATACTACACAGTAATACCCTGATCAAGAAACGAGCGATATGATGCAAATGTAATCGTCTGTACACGTTGTATGTTAATTGCTTCCCTGCGTATGTCTCAAATATTCACCAATCTCTCTTTTTATCTACCCTGTTTACAAGATAACATTTTAATGGATTGCTATCCTGGATTCACTCAATCCAGATTAGAGTACTCCATACACAGTGTAGGGAAAAATTATCGATGCCATAGGAGAAACAAGGTCAATGGCTTACCTCATTCAAAGATTTTAAGCATCGCAATTCAGAGGGGTAATGCTACAAGCATTCTTGGCACCGTAAGTGCTGCGGAAAACTTGCACGAAATTTTTAATTTGTAAATATCATAGTTTAATTTATTTTTGGTAATACTGTATTTGTAGCATTTAAGTTTATTAGGCAGAACGTGACTGCGATTTTATTGTATTGTAGACTCATTTTTATGAACGTTGAACTGCTTGTGAATTGAGTTGAGAATCCAGATTAGTATCTGGATAGCAATCAACTAAATGCTCCTGTTCACAAGCGCGTTCGATGCCGCCAAACAGCCGGGTTTTCTCTCTTTATTTGTACATGCCATCTGGATAGCGATCCCAAAACTGTTTACGCGACGTGATTTTTACAGGATTGCTATCTGGATGGAGCGTATCCGGATAGCAATCTACTTCCTGCGATGGATTGAACGTATCCAGGTCGTTATCCTGATAGACTGTTTACACCACTCAAATCTTGTTGATTGCTGTCCAGATAGAACGATCAAGAGAGCAATCCATTAAAACGCCATCGTGTAAACAGAATGTAAGTTACATTTGATTGCTCTGCATTATTCTCTTTCTGAATCCATCATGTATTCCACATGGTACCTGAAGCTAGCTCGCAATGAAATCATTCCACAGAAATCTTACTTTTAAGGATTACCTTTCTTGGGATGTTCCCGCACTGGTAGCTCGTTTTCATCTTCAGAATTGAGCAAATCGTAGACTTTGTCTTGGTAAACTTGGACAAATGAGCACGTGACCTGACATGGAAATATATTGTCCAATCAACAACCATGTAACGAATGAACACCATCTGGCTGCCACCGCGGACCAGGGCAAGACCCCGCATGAGATGGCTGGCATCGTTGGTGGGTTGGAGTGGGACACCCGGCATTAATTGTGTGCAGGTATCTTCAAAAGCTCTTTACAATGGATAAAATGACAAGTACAGTACACGAGCAAGTTCCGAACCCTAATACAATGAGCTAATTACACCCAGAATGAAATAAAGTTTAAAATATATTTTAATATATTTTAAAATAAATAAGTTAAAATACTGTTTAAAAACCCTTAGATGTTTATTTGTAAATAGTTCGTAAATAGAATGTAATTTTAGAGGTATTTTTTAATTGAAGATATTATTGCATTTGTATTTAAGATTAAGTTTTATTTATTTATTTCTGACCTTGTATTGTTTTAAAGTCACATAGTTGAAAATAAAAAAATTTGTCTTTATAATTACGTTTCTTAACAATGACAATTGATATGAAGACCCAAACGTCAACAAATGAACCAGCTGTTGGTGGAAGCAAGACGATACCTTATACGAATGTTTCTCATCTTGATTGATGCGTTCGAACATGTGTTCGATAGTGAATTGAGTGACACTTCCGGATTCCATCAGCGTGTAAGTTTTGCCTTGATGAAATTAGAAGATGATTAAGTTCCATGTATGTCTTTATAATATTCTTTATCCTAACGAGTGCTTTTAAAGATAGCTTCTAGCTGTTTCTTTCCTATTTCGCAGTTTGTACCTACAAATGACTGCGAGGGACTGTGTAGCGCTCGGCGGTCACACATGGACAAGACACGAGTCTACATGAAGGCGATTGTATTTGTGCTACGCTCTGGTCCGTAGATAGGGAGAGATGGCAAAGGGATTTATATGTCCGTGATAGCCAGAGCTCTATGCCTAGGACCAGGCTAGACAGCGAATACGATGAGAGAGAGAGAGAGAATTACAAGTGACATCAGTTATATACGATATACAGTACAAGCACAGGGAGACTAGACTAGAACAGAAAGAGATTGACTGTGACGTCTAAGGTCACTATAACTGGATCTAATATCACGCTCTATTTAGCTAAGACAGCTCACACCACCATTTATACATGCTAAGCATTTTCGAAAGCAAATTGTATTCCTGTACGCGGATTTTGCACAATATAGTGTTTGAGAATCATAGTGATATTTTTATATTTAGAAGTACATGCTCACTGTTTAAATTGAGATTTTGTAAATAGTTTCATGTAAGTGGAGCGGGTTTGCATTCTGTACATCCGACTTGCATAAGTATAATATGGGGCGTGTTATTGTATACTATCTGGAGTCAATTGCCTAAGCCACATCCATTACACGAATTGTAGATTGGACTTCTCGAGTATGATAATTATTCCAACAACTCACAGTCTTACATAAGGCTTAAAATCATCGATGAGGTGAAGGACGTTTCGCATCTGCATTGAACTGCACTTTCTTCAGCTAGCACATCTCGACAGCCTTCTTCACTGAGAGTATGATAACGTTCAATGTACTCTCTTAGAAATAGGGTGCAGTAATGGCATCTATTTACGCAGGTTTTATAGTGCAGTTCTTGTATGTAGCTCCCTTGTACACTTGTTTGCTACCATATTGTATGTACAGTCAAACCTGTATTAGCGGCCACCTCTGTAGAGCAACCACCTGTGTACTGTATAAAGACCATTCTTCATAACCCCAAAATGACATATTCTATAGAAATCAACATGGACAGAAAGGCCACCTGTCTATAAAGGTCATTTTCGTTAGGTCTTAAAGGTGACCATTATAGACAGGTTTCATTGTATCTTCTATTGTTTTATAAGCGAGAGCATTGTAAATCACCAAACAGAAATATAGATTAAAGCTTCTGCATATATCTCAAAATATGGGCCACTTTCCTTAAATGTAAGAGTGAGTAATCAAGGGCATAAGTGAGCATTGATATGTCTTACCCGTTCCTGTTTGTCCATAAGTAAGTAAAGCGCTGTTGCAACCGTTGAGAAGCGAGACGATCGAAGGACGCGCGATTGTTTCATACAACTGCCACAAAGACAAAAACAAAACACGAATTAGTGCACAACAGTCGAACTCGCTAATTACCCCTACAAAGCCAATTTCCACTTGCTAGTTGCCATACAAACTCTCGTATTCTTACATTGATTTATATTCCCTCGGATAATTTCGCTTAATATCCCACTTATTTCTTCCAAATTCCCAGCAAATCTCGCTTCTTGTCCCATTTTAGGGATGCCTTACGATGTATGTAAGCTTTTCGGAACATTTTGCATGATCAGAAATAAATAGATAAAAATTAACCTAACAAGCAAATATAATAATATCCTCAATTAATAAAAATACCTCTAAAATTACAACCTATTTACGAACTATTTACAATTTTGCATTGAGGGACTCAGACAACATGTTACTTGCTGCTCGGCCAGAGTCACTGGTTAGTTGTGTCACTATTAACACTAATGCTAATCTTCATCAATTGTTGTTAGCTGAGATGTTCGTCTTTGCTGCTGCTGAAATGTTTACGATGCTATGTTAAAACAAAGGAAATGCTTGTCTATACTTAGTCCGGATAATATCCCACCTCGCTTTATATCTCACTTTGGGTCTGCACGAAAGGCGAGAGCTAGACTGAATTGAATAACGAACATCTGTTTTGATTTATATAATTTTACAATGCTAGTACTCTCGTTTATAGTCACAAATACAATCTAAGTACTTTCTTACAGTTTTGTTGTTGTCTGTAGGTCCAAATATCCCATCGAAGAAATAACTCGTCTCTTGTGAATGTCTTTGATCGATAACCTTGATCTGAAATAAATTAATTATAATCAACATACCAAGCTCAGTCCAATGCAAGTCGGGATAAAGGTCAGCTGAAATAAACAATTTTGACAGCTAATAACCTTAATTGAAATTGACAACCATAGAATAGAGTTAACGGATGATTGCTTTTAAAAGCAAATCAATTTCACCCAAAGAAAAAGAACACAACAAAACATATTAAAACACACACCGGAATATAAATCTATGTTGTTTCAAGTAGAAACGATATTTCTCCCTTGCCTTCATGCAAACTATTAGCACTCACTTGTAATATTTCGCGTTTAATCAGTATAATATTTTTATCCGGTTCTGTTGTGTTAAATATTGCAATGCAATATTGTATATCATCAATCTGACAGGGATCAAACATTCCAATATCCCAAAATGCAATGGGGCTAAGTAAGTAGATAGATCGATAATGTTTAATTTGACCATCAAAACAATGTTAATTAAATACAAATAGGCTTTGAAGTAAAACAGTAATACATGGTCAGGATCATCCCATACCGTAAGCACAAATACTTGCTTGTTTGACGTCCTCGATTTACAGTTTTATAAATAATAGAAATAATTATACAAGTTTGTTGAATATTAAGAGAAGCAAAGAAAAGAACTGATAAAAATCTGGAATTCAAACATTATGAAAGATGAGAAGAGAAAATCAAAGGAAGTTCAGTAGTAAGTAGTAATCGGATAGAGTCAGTTTAGTTGCATATTTAGCAGTTTTTTACAGTGCAAATGATGCAATAGGAAGCAATAAAATTGTTTTTAATTTTCTAGTAAAGCCTGGAGTTGGTACAAGTATGTCAAATACAAAATCAAAATTAATAAAGTTATTCGCATAAGTGATGAGCTGATATATAAAACACAACAAAATGAAACAAAATTGTATATTTATTAGAATATTTATGAATGTTATTGGTAATGTAATTGTAACCTTGCCTCTAGCAAGCGACTATATCACCTTTTTCGCTGATACCAAAACCACGAGTTTAATTATGGCCAGCTATCAATGCTACACATAATTTTAAACTGCAACATGTATACTATTGCACTACAGTGAAACCTGTCTATAACGGTCACCCCTGGGATCAGAGGAAAGTAACCTTTATAGACAGGTGGCCTTTCTATCCAGGTTGATTTCTATAGAAAGTGTCATTTTGGGATTATGAAGAGTGGCCTTTATACACAGGTGGCTGCACTATAGAGGTGACCGCTAATACGGTTTTGACCGTATTGCATATCGTA
Organism: Calvadosia cruxmelitensis; assembly: GCA_900245855.1. Lineage (NCBI taxonomy): Eukaryota > Metazoa > Cnidaria > Staurozoa > Stauromedusae > Kishinouyeidae > Calvadosia > Calvadosia cruxmelitensis. The sequence continues at coordinate 12,057 of OFHS01002537.1, read as the reverse complement.
GTGATATGATTCTTATAATCTGCATTTTCAATACCTTCTATATTGACTACTACAACACATATGGATAGATAATAGGTTGTTCAGAATTGGGACATGGGACAACCCGAAACCGACAAGATCATGTTTCTGTATATAGAAAGTAGTTTTACATTTGATTCCATTGTTATCGTTAGTTTCGAAACTAGTAATGTTTCCTTATTATGTCTGACCACCACTGTGATTGTAAATTTAGTATGCATAATTAGTTTCATCGATACCGAAACTACTCCCGCAAGCAGTTTCGTACCATTGTTATGTAGATTATCTAAGTTTCGTACGATCCATTAGATTTGTATATAAGGAGCAGCTTCGTACTCAAAACTCATGTTCTACGAATTGCACAGTCCAAGGACTTGAGCAGCCAGCTCTATTGTGACAAGCCGCTGAAGAAAGACAAAGTCGTTGGGAAGAAGCACCGATGTAAGCTCACCTTTCAAATTATTTGCTTGTATTTTAGCGTTAGTCTACACTCTGCATTTTGAATCGTTTGTAATTGGTTGTTTTGTATTTTATCTTTGCCAGTGAATTAATAATAAAGTAATCTCAGTCAACCCAACGACTGAATTTTGATTCGGACTTGTCATTGTGAACATAGGTATAGATAGATAGACATATTTATTTGATCAATTCAAATTAAGGTACAATCTACATAGTTCAAATTGCAGTACAAATAAAACTAAAGACTTAAAACGATCTTTTAAATCCTATAAGCATGTATTATGCTTGTTTATTTGGAAGACCCATGTAATACAATAATATTTCGAAGATAATTCAAGATTTACAGTAGTAGCAAAATTTATGCTAAAAGTATAATGGACTATAATCAAATATAATATAGAATGAATGAATGATAATATGAAATATAATATAGAGCATTATACTTTGTATTGGAATACGAGAACAAGCTTCATCATCATTATTTATATAGCCATCGTGTGCAATTGTCATTCGGGTCCCTGATACCTCTTGATAAGAAAGCCTTACTTTAGATTCATCCTGAAATATCTCTACGGCGCTTGCCTCTTCCCTTTCTGTTTCTTGCTCGCTAAATGGACGCACTCGGACGAAGACCTTGATGGGGGTTTGATCTGAGATTAAAAACAACATCAATTAAAACAAACACAATAACAACATTTTATATTGGATGATTATTGAGCATAATGTTATTACGTTAATTGACCTTTTTCACAAGTTACCATTTTGGAAAAAGCAAGTGCATCATGGGGGAGGTTGATGCCTCTGATTTAAGAAAATAAAGAAAGCTTAATTTGATACTGATGCAGATGTCTTCAAGCTGCGCTACTTTGCTTAAAAATATAATTCCCATTAATATTATGGGTCAGAAATCCAGTCTCTTGGCTGATTCAGGCAGTCAACATGCCCCGCAATGCACTGATCTGTCCCATAATCGTAGCTCGTGAAAAAGGTCTATTGTACTTGGATGGCAGTAGAATTCTACGAATGTGCAGGATGGATTGTAATTCACCAGGCAAACGATGAAGACTAAACATAATCAATACATACACAATATGTACTGTAAACCTTAAGCATGATAAAAAGTAATAAAGCTACTCGCTTGGACTGCTTTCCTCTGGTTAGCCGAGTAGCACTGAGTGGAGAGTCGTGCCTAAAAGTAATTTTTCCTTTTCATTGTACAACACATTAATACTAGCTTCTGTTGTTCAATAAAAATGCTAGAAAATTCGTTTGCAATGTTGCTCAAATTGCTAACTTTCCTTAGTGAGTTTTATCGCACACTAATACTACATGCTCCTAAAACGTGGTTAACTCTTACGAATCGCATGAAGATAAGTATACTTCAAGTAATACATTCTGTACTAATTATGACTTTGTTACTACAACTCTATTCGATTAATCATTAATTTAACTCCCATATATAGAGACCTTTGTTTATTTCTGTCTGCATTTTCAAGTAGCAGTTGCGTGAAAACTTGCGTCTCTCACTCTCCTGTACGTACAAGTTTGTTTTCCATTGAATCATTTGAGCTTATCGCTATACCACCTTTGGCCTCTGAGAAAGCATCGAAGATTGTCGCCAAACGCATAATCACAAATGAAGACCACACATTTAGTAGCATGCAACTCTAACTCTTAATTCACTTGAATATCTTTCATCCTGCACAATAAAATATTAGGCGATTGTGATATTGTCCTGTGATATCTGCAGCGTACCTCGTTGTTGCATTGGACGTCTTCGCTGGGAGCGAGTCTTGTTATCCTGGATGGCAAAGAGCAAACGATTCAGTGTAAGGTTGGTTAATTCGTTTGACACAAAGGCATTCAACTGGAATGTGTTTACTGCCATATGCAGTCAACCTGTTTACGAGGGATTCGCTTTCGTAGCCATTGCCTTAACGAATTCTCCATCAACGAATTTCTATTCGACAAATGATTCCCACATATTCTCTTTCTTTTCAGGTCCGTCCATAGGTATTAAACTCGAATTAAAATGGCATTAAAATCTCAGTTTTTTGCTTCCATCTTTCGTAGCAACAGCAAGGCTGCCTTAGAACCCGGATCTATTCAATGGCCGTGCAATTCGGATTAACGAAGTGATCGATTCTGTGAAGCCATGCGGAACACCATGCTACAAGCACTATACGCATGACCTGGTTGACGTTGCTATGGGAGACAGGTAATCCTTTACGGGGCTACAAATTTACTGATCATATTGGCAAAGATGATAATGATCCGTCTATTCATCACCGCACCTCAAACTCGCGGGCTCATCAAGATGCACAATCTTGATTTGATAGCAGTGTGATGATCTTTCCATTGGTGCAGCTAATCATCATTCGTCGTGATTTTTTAAATATTTGTATGAAGATGCATATCTGTAGCCTCGTTATTTGCGCTCGACGACTTGACGTGCATCAACAGCAATAAGAAAGACAGTGCAGGCATGGCTCATTTTTTTGCTTCTCGAAGCAGCATATGCAGTGGTCGGTGTGGTTTAGCGATTAGTATGTGTGGCTGCCAGTCAGACGACCGGGTTCGACTCCCGACCCAGCCGACACATCTATTCGTTCTTTCTTTTGTGGTTTTAATTGTCGAGGACCCCAAGGGAGACAAGCCATTGGCTTATTGGGCTACCCTCGTTAAATAGAGTGACAGTTAGATTTACATTTATGCAGAGTGACCTCTGATCTTTACCTCTGCCGTGGTGCTTCAGCCTATACAAAACGTAGCTAAAAGACGATTACAGTAGAAGGATTAAAATGAGCATTCATCGAACTCTATAACTTTCCATTCCTTTCGTCGAGTCCAGGATGGTACAAGCTGACCGCAGGAGCTGGAGGCGATATGGTACAGATGCACTTCATCAAGACTAAACTGCTTCCTGACTATGAACTGATTGTATTCACGTAGTCTCGGAGTCAATCGTATAAGTCTTGATGGACTTCAGCACTTCAGCCAAGTTTGTGTGTAGATGGAGGCTTGCAGGAAATGGATGTCGAGGCGAGGAAGGGGCCAAAGAACGACAATCTCATTGTATACGACACTCCGGGTCGCTATTCTTGTGGTACTGGCTTCTCACCAAGAAATAAACGCGGCAGAC
>OFHS01002536.1:904-20530 GCA_900245855.1 Calvadosia cruxmelitensis | reverse complement strand
TACCTGAACATATTAAAATCAAATTTAGGAACATTAGAAATAGCTGGTATGACCTGCTACACTGACTCAGCCAGCCTCGAATGCTGCCTATTGTTTCTCAAACTCAGCTTCAGGTCCCAAGAGACTTAAATCGATCCTTTCGAACCATTCGAATGCAACGGTTTGCAACAGCAAGCAAGGCAAAATGAAGGTGCCCGTTCCACAGCGATAATTTAATCAAACTTGCAGAAAACATAGCTCAGTTTCAAGGTGGCCTTTTCGAAAACGGCTCCGTTATATTTTGTACCAATTTGCATTGTTCAACTTTGACCTGGTTTGAGCGTTCGAGCTGTGCGGTGTGTTTTGAAAACCGTGCACAACCAGAGCCGTGTTGTTTCCCAAAGGTCGGAAAATCCGTACTTGGTAATGAGAGGCAGGTGCCTGGTTTTGAACAGACAAACAAACAAACAAATCTACCTACAGACACTTGTGAAATAATAATATAGATATATTTGAGAATTGTATTCAATTCGCCTAATATCTGCCGGTTTGAACTACGCCTGAATCGCAATATATTCAGGCTCAGCATAATCTCATTGCATATTTCCTCATAATGTGTCAGCAGAAGATCTTACATGACTGAACAAGTGAACATATCTTACTTAAATTTCCTCTATTATAAATACCTGGTTCAAGAATTCTGTGTTGGCATTCAAGTAAATGTCTTTCGTGACCTTGACATTGGAACTCCGACGCCGTGAATGAGTACGAATCATGCCGTTGTATTGACCCGATCTGATGATGTATGGCGGCAATAGCAGATCCATACCCAATGCTCTGACATGCTACTCTGGCATCTGTCATATCCCAGTCGTCATTGCAGATTGGCACCAATGACTTCCCATCGGTGATCATTATCGTACCTTGTAAATGTGATTTATTACCATTCAGCTGCAAAATGTATTGATCTTCTTCAATGACTTTGATAAAGCTTATCCTGAATAAAAAGAGCTAAATTTACAGATGCATTATCATATCATTATTGTCTAAATACCAAATTTCTACCAACAAATTACTTGTCACAAAGTATCTCCACGGTTTATACATAGGTGGTGTTTTTTACAGTGTATTAAATGCACTAAACTGCAGTTTTAAGGGGCGTTTGTTGATGCCAAGTAGCACAACTTACTATTCTGACCACCCTGCTTTAACAAAATTTAATGCGCCTATGTCATTTGAGAAACGTTGTCATTTTCTCTTACTTGCCTATACAGTATAACCAACAACGTCAATCACATCTTTGAGTTATAGAAGTCAAAGGACAGTACAATATAATGTCAAACCTGTATTTAGCAGCCTCTTTTATAGAAAAGCCACCTGTGTATAAAGGCCACTCTTCACAATCCAAAAATGACACTTTCTATAGAAATCAACCTGGACAGAAACCTCACAGATTTGGCTTTATAAAACAGTGACTTGTTTTGTTAACCATGGCTTTTTAAGTGACGACCACACTACTTCACTCTATCCTGGTTACATAACATACCCAGTTGGTTGTGACACATTCCCCTCTTTACATTCTTCAAGGCATCTGCCATTCTGGAGTACTCTACCAGCAGAGCATAATAGGCACACATCGTGATGAACTTGACTGCATTCTATACAGAAAGGATCCTCGCATTTGGTGCATTGCCTTGAGTGTCTATTTTGAAGTAGTCCGTCAGGACATTGCAAGACACAGCTGTGACCTATGGCAAACAATGAAAAAGAAAACTTCAGCAGTGCATAGTGTGCCATCCTGACGTTATCACGTCAGCAGACTGTTTCTAATGTTACGTAACCTTGTTCCATTGTCTGTCTTGTGTGATGCATTTCCTGTATTCATGTCGAGTCATATTACATCTTGCTTCTCTTGACTGCGGACTGCCTTTACTATCTCTCGAGTTCTGCTGATAGCGCAGGCTAGCACATGGCGCAGTGGTTTTTTTAAACTTATTCGTCTTCCTGTGCTATCATGCCTCGTACGAGAGATGCAGATTCCTCTGCGGACGACCAACCTGCGATGGCCGACGTCCTTTTGCTCCTGCAGCAGCAAATCAATACCAACGCGGAACAAGCTCGCCTGGACCGAGTGATAGAAATGCTAATGAATCTTTGAATCCACTTACTGCATACCACGGTGTATCAGCTGATTTCATGTATAAATCGACCACCAGTTTTTACCTGTAAGTTGCAGTTTTAGCACATTTAATGCATTTTCTGAAAGCGTTTGCCGGTATCGTCTGCAACTGCTCGCTCTTTCGTTTTTGCATGAATGTTGCGCAAGTGCTGCTGGAGCTTTAAGATGATGCGTTTAGACTTCATTTACTCCCAATAGACTTTTGCTTACTTTTATCTATTGTCACCATGAATCAATACAGTTCAGCCTGCCATTTTTGACACAATAAATCCATAAACGTGTGAAAACCATTTGAAAACAATGTGAAATGGGAGAAATCTTCGTAAAACCATGTGAAATAACAAACACAGACAATGTGAAAAACTATGTGAAAACCATTTGAATATGAAACAAAACGAAAAACTATGTGAAATAGGCCTTATCACATGGTTTTCACATGGATTTCACATGGCTCTGGTTCGTAGTGTGACTATCCCAGGCAGCAATGAAAAGTGACACAAGTGATCGCGTAAAAAAAATTGGACAAGTAGAATGTATTGCTAGGATTTTCAAGAGATCACTATGACATTTAAGATAGGTGATCGCTATGACAGCTTTGACTTCATTGAACACACATTTGAATATTAATCTGTTAGTTTTGTTCCCTGTTGACTGTTATGTACAGTGAAATCTGTCTATAATGGTCACCTTTGGGACCTGAGAAAAGTAACCTTTATAGACAGGTGGCCTTTCTGTCTAGGTTGATTCTATAGAAAGTGTCATTTTGGGGTTATGAACATTGGCCTTTATACACAGGTGGCTGCTCTATAGAGATGGCCGCTAATACATGTTTGACTGTATCTACATTGTAAACCGAAGAATTTCCAATGTCACATACCATGAAGAAAGTAAGGAGGATGGCATGACTTGCAAACATCCGCTTCAGCTATGCATTCCAGGCAAGGTGCTTTACAATCAGTACAATGTCTCTGCTCTCCTTGTTGTGTCATAAACCCTTGACAGCATTCACTGACGCACGCACGGCGCAAATCAGGTCCAGAACATATAACACCAGCATCTTCGGCATGACTACAGTCCATCTCATCTGAGAGGGAACTTCCACACTGCAGCAATGAGGCTTCATCTCCATGGCAATGCAGATTATCATACCATATTGGGGCATTGTCTTCCATTGATCCAAAGCGATCATCACATACTGCAGTAATGGCATTTCCCAGATGTAATGATCTGCATATTACATTGGCATCGTTAATGTCCCACATATCGTTACACAATGATCCCCACTTTGAATCTATTAATATCTCCACTCTCCCTTCTAAAGGGCTCGTGCCATTTGCTAGTCTTATATTATTTACAGTGAAATTTTGAAATGCTTGATGTGCCTGCATGCAGCGACTAGTTGAAACGCATTCCCCATTGTCTAAGAATGTGCTGGCTTCGCATGATGTACAAACAAATCCCTTTTTCAAAGACAGGCAAGTTACACACGAAGCAGGACAAGGCCTACAAGTTCTAGAAAGGGAATCCTCAGCAAATCTACTAGGGCATTGTTTCACGCACACTCCACAGGAACTATCAAGGAATTCTCCACGTTGGCAAATAAGTCCCTCTCCATATCCTAAAACAAAACAAAGAAGAATTAGATACTTAAATGTAAGTTCACCAGAAAGCACACACCGGGGTAACACAAGTGGAGACAAAGCAACAACACAAATGTGTGGAAAGTGTGCGTGTGGATGCGTGTACTGTAAGAAACAGGAACGGGTTGTTCCGTTAAACACCATTGTCCGAATAAAAAAGAGACAAGCTGGCCGTAGCTGACTCCACCTGATCGGGGAAGGCTAACCCCAGCTGGGGGTAGGTAATTTTAAATACTGAATACAGGCAGTGTTGTGAGAATTACTGTCGAAAAGTAATTAATTACACTACTAATTACTTTCCCGAAAAGTTATTGATTAGATTACAAATTATTTTCCAGTGGAAAGTGATTAATTACAAGTACAAATTACTTTTCCTGGAAAGCAATTAATACCTAATTACTTGGACGTTACTTTTCTTGCCGGAGAAAGGTCCTGATCTAACTAACAGTAGCACAGATAGGCCTACAGACAACAATTACACAGAGACAAGCAATACCAGTCAACAATTTTAACACCTTTACTTTATTGCTGCCGTTCCGTATAGATACAGGCTAGAAAAAACTTCCTGTCAAGCCGTCCCCGTATAAATACGGGCTTGCACACTCCTCCCCATATCGTTCTCCCTGTGGATGGCTGTTAGCTATGACGTGTTACATGTTACTTTTGTAACGAGTATTTACAACACTGAATACAGGTGCATTATTCCTAATTACGTCACATTGTCAAATAAAAATTATCAAAACAGAAAAAATTTTGCTATATGATGACATTGATCATTGTATGGCAATCAAGGCATGTGGTATGATGTTTGCCATGCATGGTCATGCGTTATATAAACAAAATAAGGAGTCGGTTTTATTTCCAGAATTTCTGTCAAGTTTCAATTACCAGTACTGATTGATAGCTTTTCATGGAAACAGATCTTCAAAACAGCTCTTGGCCTGGGACTAATTACTTTGGGGTGCACTTATCTGTTGCAACTTGCCGCTGTGACTTTGAGAGGTATTTATCTGCACTGCGACAGCAACATAATTAAACACTGATAATAGACGATAATTGGTTGCTGTTGCATAGGATTAGGATCGCTATTACCTCGTATTCATGCTACAACCTCGTATTCATGCTGGTATATAAGGAAGTGCTTTTTTAGTAATCAGATTGATTGCAACAGGAATTGTCGAACGGTCTCTTTGTCGTGCTGCGTCTTACACGTTGCATTTTCTGCAAGTTAAAAAAACTATTGCTGTGGAATGGACGCCTCAAATTTGCTGTGCTTGCCTTTGTTAAGCATTGCACTGGAATGATTTGAAAGGATCGACTTCAATCTCTTGGGAGCTGGAATCTTGAGTTGTCAATATGGAAGATTGAAAGGGGACTTACCCAAGTGCCTGCTGCTGTGATTTTCCTCTACATTTGTGTTTGGAATTAGCAAGTATATATTGGTTCTAGTTATTGATTTAAAACAGTGCAACTATAATTAGCAAAATTGTCGATAATGTTGGATGATGCAGCATGACTAAACTATGTCACACGAGCCCATGGAATAATTTGAATCTTTATTAAACTGACCACGAGTCGTAAGAGCAGTACAAACAATGGCTGCTGTTGCTTGGGAATTGTGGCATCCTTTTCAATATGGACAGCTTTTTCTTTATAAAATCAATTGCTTGCTGCTTCCTGTGAGCAAGAAATCTAGTATTTTTAGATGGATCGCATAGCAGAGATTTACATGAAATGGGCGCTCAGCCACCCATCAGGAAGAAGATCTTGTCTTTGATGTTCTGCAGAAGCTGTTCTCTTCACTAGATCTCGATGAACATAAGTCGTTGTTCATCCTTGAACATAGCGTTTTACGTTTTCAGAGATTTGCAGAGTCTCAATTTTGACTCTACATTGTGAACAAGTTTTTCAATAAAGTGGAGTTCTCATAGGTAAAAGGGGCGTGGCAACAAGACGTGCGTGACCTCCTCCAAAGTTCTAGCTTCGTTACTGCTTCTGTGCAGTATGACAAACCAGGGGCAGATGTAGGATTTTAGATACCAGGTCAAGGATTCTGGCGCAAAGGCCCAGGTGCCAAATGCATCTCAAGAAGGGATCTGGGGCTATACCCACTGGAAAAATTTGCAATATCAGAGGCTGTGAGAGCGCTCTAATCACTGAGTCTTAGATTTTCATTATGTTCCTTGCTAGAAATCAGGAACAAGCGTTATTTGACGCTGAGATGGGTCCTTTTCCTCAAAAATTGGATTCATCGATCCCAGCTCGCGGATGAGTGTACAAATCCCACTACAACAACCCATCCGACCCCCCTCCCTAGATCCGCCCCCCCCTCCCCTGAGACAAACCGAGGGTTGTAGCTGGGTTTAAATATGCAGTCGCTATTTTCCCTCATCTATTGCACAGGTACAGTCAAGTTGTCAGTCTTTCAATGCCCGGTAGCCGGGACAGTTTTAACACTCGTTCATATGAAAATGAAATGCTAAATTTTGCACAGATTTTGTTTCCTTGCAGACAGCTGAGAACCGAAACCTTGAGAAGTCAATTTAATCGCTGCCTCGTCAAACTTTAAAATTCAAAGCCAAAAGATAGAAAACTGTTTCATCCTAAAAACATAATCGATGTGTTTCCCTTGTCTTCGATCACTATTGCAAACGCACATATTTCTTTGAATAGAAACGCAATGAGGTCAAGCAGACTCCAACGGAGATCGCCACCTTCCAGATCTTTAGCGTCCTCATGCAACAACAATGCGAGGTCACGCGCGCAAACAATAACAAAGCCAAAGGAAGGGGAAATCGCAAAAATTATCAACAAGCAACGAGCCGAAAAGTAAAAAAAGCATCAAACGTTAATCTTAGACTGACCAGCATAAATATATCAATCATTACACTTGCTGATAAAAAATATCAGCTACCAAAAGCCCCTAGCTTTTCGAACACAACCTGCCTGGGCTGAGGCTCACAAGTCAGATAACACATCGAGCGACAGAAAACCTTTTGTTTTTCTCAACATCATAAACACATGGACTCACCGAATGATAGCAGCGATAGCAGGGTAACAACATTTGCAATCATCATTCGGTTATGTGATCTTTTTACAGAAAACGGCTGGAGAAGATTCCCTTTGCCGATAAATGAGCAAACAGATTCCCCGGTGCGCAACATTCTCCAGCCAACGGGAAGACCAAACCAACCTCAGGCTGAGGCCCAAATCATTCTTTCCCCTCTGCTTTGTATCCACATGACAAAACTTTGTCTTGGCAAATAATCTAAGCCCAGCTTGCGACTTTTCTGTGGGTTATAAAGTCGTAAAGAGTGATTTGTTTCGTTGTTCTTTTGAGATCCTGAGCCAACCACGTGTCCGTTATCTGACCTGCTGAGAACTCTTTGTGACCCGCACTAGCAGAAATGTGGAAGATCTTCGCGTTGTCATTGGCAACCATTTGGAGCTGGAAAAATTTGTTTAAAAAGCAGTGTTCATCATTAATTTTGATATTGCTTCGTAGATGAAATAGTTACGAATATTTAATAGTGAGGTGTGATTGATGCTCGCTATCAGCTAATATAAATTTTAATTCGCATTATCATTATAGAGTGCAGGGTTTGCAAATTGTAATTACAGTAAAAGCCAAAGGAAAGGGAACTCGCAAAAATTACCAACAAGCAACGAGCCGAAAAGTCAAAAATAATAAACATTTTCCTTTAATAATTAACTATTTCCCTTTTCTTTGGCTTTTATTTCGTAGCTATTTACGCAAGACACCTTTTATGTCAACGTTTCAAATTTCAAATATTTTGATGCCATTCATATTACTTCAAATATCCAAACATTTCATTTAAATTGTTTTCGATAGTTGCGGCACAAAAGCGAATCGAATTTTTGCAAACAAAACAAATCGAGATTCTACAAGACAAAATTGATACTAATTAAGTAATTCTCTTTAGTCTTCAGTCCCATGAATTTATAGACAATCGAATTAATATGTTATGTAATTACTGCACAACTTAAAATGAGCAGTTCATTAACACTTTAATTATAGATGTCAATTATTCTATTCTCACAATTTCGAAAAAGCATCGACTAGACGCTGCTCGTGTATAATTCTATCAAGCCACATTTGAGTTTTAAGACTGACGCATGTGGTATTGTTCATTGCTAATACCGGATAAACAAATAAATGCCATAAGAATCTGTACATGATTGCATGGTAACGAGATAAAAACGTTAACAAGACTTGCATGTAGTCCTTTCCACTTTTTTCTTTTACGGAAAAAAATACAGAAATATATTTTTCTTTCCATTCTATTTAGGAACGTAGGAGAATATTTTACAACTTCCACAGTTCCACCATCCTCATTAAGAAGGCTGGCTCCCTTGTCAGGAACAAAAGGTTGGACGTTTCGAACCACCTCTGCACTGATGATAATTGTGCAGCACGGCGCACACAGTCCTTGCCAGTCGTCGGATACGCCATCAAGATCTAAATAATAATATTCTTCTGCTTTTACCCAAGCAGCACAGAGCATAATTATCGCCAAAGCATCGAAGATGACGGTTTGAGGATTTGTAATTAAATTGATTTTATCCTTCACACATGTTGACTCACGGACGAAACATTTGTGCATCGACTAGGGTGCATCGTGTTATTCTGCCATGGAAACGTTCCACACCTTTTATATCAAGAAACAGAACCATGTTGCCGATTTTCAATTTTGGTAATACATTATTTACATGATTACATGATAATAACAAAGTGGAACAAATTAATGCTGTCATTTATTCATTATAACTGGACAGAAATAAAAACAATTATCACAAAACATGATTATAGTCCTACGATTATACTGCTGTAATTAGTGTCTGCAATAATTAATATGATTAATGCTCGGAAATTCCACTCTCAAAGTTGTTACAAACAAACAAACAAACAAGCAAACAAACAAATAAGCAGACAAACATCTTCTCGCTTAATTGGCAAAGTGCAGCCAGCCCTCGTGCATTCTGGGATTTAAGCTAAGGGTCATCACATAGGGCAGAGGTCAACTAGCAGGAATCCCAACATGCATTGAGACTGCACTTGGTCAATTAAAGAATAGGCTTACACTGACACAGAAAATTTCCAACAGATCAAAACTAAAGCTTTGCGAAAATTTGGTAAAAACTAATTCGAAAACATACTAACCAAATGCTCTGCATGCATTCAGTCATAGCAAGAAACAAATTTTTCGACAATCAACATCCACTGACCGAATTTACCTTTCAAAATAATACAAATATTAAGAGCGATCAATGAGTCTCAGACGTTACAAATCACTATTCTCTTTATTCACTTTTAGTGATCAAATGTATTGCTATTTAGGACTGGTCTATCTGAACAACGTTAGTCATACACATCCAGGCTATCACTCCACACAGCAATGGTGAAGACTTAAATTTCTCCTCCATTACAAAGGTCATAACTTTACATAGATTTCTTATTAGAATTTAAGAGTATGATGCTAAATGTTTTTCTGGTGCCTGTTTGTGGGCAAGATACAAGAAACCGATACTTGTCAATGCACTGACCAGGAAAATGACGTCAAACCAACGATGGTAGAAATTAAACTGAAGATCTCCAAGCACTTCCGTGATGATGACGCGATACTGTACCGGCATGTTCATTCGCATCAACAAGACAGATGACACAAAGTACATTCCCATAACCTCCGCCAATGCCAGAACTATGATATTTGATGATTTGCTGCTTGATATCGCATAAAAGAATTTTGTCAGTGTTATCAAAAGGCCACGGATTGACGTCACAACAATAATCCCGACCAGGATAAATGATATTTGCTGTGACCAGAATTGAACATCAAACTGAATTCCGCAATAATGAACAAGAATGTCAATTCCTTTAGTCACAGGGTCAACTTTACCAACTCGATCAAATATGATATTGACGGCAGAAATAAAGATCTTCCAGCAACAATAACCAGAGAAGATGTGTCCAATGAAGTTGAAGTACTTTCCCTGAAGTGTCTTTGAGAGTTGAATTCGTTCTTTAGTGTTGTATAAATCAACAGATTCTAGAAACAGCTGTCGACTGAGCTCTTCCAAGGCTTTTACTTCTTGCCGGGTGACAGCTATGTTCTGTTGCTGGTTGTTAGTCGTGAGTCCACTAAAGACATTCCAGATTCCTGTGCAAACAGTTAAGAAATAAAAAAGATGAGTTTCTTGGCGCTTACCTCATCTGACAAGGCTCCATATCATGTATCCTCTGTTAGGATCATTCGAAATCCATTTTCTACACTGGATTTGCTTCAAATCATTTCTCAATTCCTTAAATCATTTAACATACCACAACTGTTATTGCCCAGGACTACGGGATGGCTAAATTATTCCAACAGCATCAATATTCAATTACTAAGAATCTTCTATCAATACCAGGAAACAATATTGCTATCAGCAATAAGGCAGCTACTACAATGTCTAAGTTTTGAGAAATCATATCACCAGAAGGCAGTCTTCAAGTTAAGTGACCCCTAGCAAATTCATTAAGTACTTTGATGAAATTGATATCACTTGACACTATCAATGTGACGCATGTGCTAGGCGAAAATTGCTATCTCCATTATCATTCGATCGGATCGGATCCGAAATGACGCTATTCTTCAAAATAAATTATCGAACAGCATCATTACTGAAAACACTACTTCGTTTTGCTTTCAGTACAATTACACATGGAGATATTTAAATTTGCAGTAGGGTCAAACGGGGCCTATTTAGTGAACCAGTGTTACAAAATAAATTGCGCGAGTAAGGTATATGCAGTAGAGGTTATACATTCATGTCTTGCTGAGTCGAAGTCCAAGCCAAGTTTGAAAATTTTGAGTCAGACCCCGCATATAAATAATTAATATTCTAAATCCAATAGTCCTCGCATACAATAATGTATAGGCCTAGTCAAGCGTCCTCTTTGCCGTCTGTACTCCCTCTATAAATAAATCCATCTGTCTTGTATTCTACGCTGTGTCTCACGACATACAGTTCTGGTATCAAGGACCATATGTACTTCTTGGAACTCTGCCATCTTTTCCTATTGTGGGACCAGCATGATATAATTTGTCAATTACATTACATGGAATGCAAAAACTTCCATCTTTGTCCTTTCTACATTCATGATCAGTCTATTTTATTACTTGATTATACAATAATATGCAAAATCCTCATGAGATGTAAACGAAAATATATCAAAACATGTGGAAGACAAGGCAAGCTTTAGCAAGTTCAGTGCGGTTTAGCCGCCCATTAAAGATGGATTAGGAATTTCCTCCTGTTACTGCCATTGAAAGGCACTGGCAGGGTGTCGTGCTAGGTTGTGAGAAGAATTTTCCAATTGTGTTTTCCAACCGTTCTGGCTTGGTATTAAATTTGGAACATAAAATAGCTAACTCTGGCACTAACTTGAGATAAATTAGCTGAAATAGAATTTCATATCATTGATTTATCTCTACTCTCCAGTCACAGCTTTCAATGTACTAAGATAAATACTAATACGGTTATTCTTTTCCTCTGACTAAAAAAAAAGATTGTCGTTTGAGCACTGAAACAATTCGAAATAATACACAATTGTAATCGGAACTTTGGTCACACACATTGGCGAAAAATTATTGACAGTCAATTTGTAAGCCATCGATAAATACGTTAGTGAGTTGAGAATTGCATCTAACACACACAAATCATGACAGCTGATAATGGCGAAGCCGTGTTGGCATGTAATCATCAAAATCGGCAAGGCAGCAAATCGCAAGAGCGTATAGTAGGTATATGTATGAAAACAGCTCAAAAAGCTGAAACAGGCTTTTAACCATCTTAGGCCTAGTCCTGCTATTGATGTATAAACACGTTTTGGAAACAAGTTAAAAGTAGCAACATGTAACCAATCAGATAGTTAGTCCTTAGAGATCAACCAATCAGCAATCGATAAAGCGACTTTAAGTCTTTATTTAACTAGTTTTATCAGCAGGACAAGAGTTAACTTACAGTTACACATGCGAAGCATTGATTAAAATCAGAGTCTTTCATTACCGATTGCTTATAATCTCTTATAAGACTACTTATAGTTATTACCGTAGTTTTATTGTTATTTTGTACCACTCGTCTGCTTTGTCATCACAAAAGGAGATCAAGCTGTAGCACCATGGATGCAATGAAAGTGAGATTAATTAATTTTGTTAATGAAAATACCCATAATAAATTAACTCGGAAAGGATTGGGAAAATGAGCTCGGAATCAATTGCAAAATTAAGGGAGTGTGCGCTTCTACTCTACCCCAGAGTGCCTCCACTAGGTTCAACATTAATCTGCAAATTCAGAAATTTCAGTAATTTCTTCAAAGATAGAACATGAGAAGTGTGCTGTTCAAGACATTGTTCATGTTAGTTGTCATGGCTGTCAACGTCATGCAGTCTTGCTGCAGTGCAGTCACTTTAGATAACTTACCGATGGGTCATTTCATGCCAAACAGATCATGATTGACCCTCACACTCTCAGATTTTGATAAAACTTTGTAGGCCGATAGATATGGTCAAGGAGACCTCACTTGTCTAATTTTATGAAAAATGGTGTGAAATCACGCAAGATATCGATGCGCCATTTCTGGTCATGGAGCAGAAGGAAAAACATTTGCATTCGTAAATACTTAAATACACATACAATCAATAACATAGACACTCAAATAGCAGAAGAAAGCTCTCGAGACGCTGAGCCACCTGTGTGAAAAGATCACATTTCATAAGCCCCTAAATGACACTTTCTATAGAAATCAACCTGGACAAAAGGCCATCTGACTATAAAGGTCATTTTCCTCAGGTCCCGAAGGTGACCATCAAGGTGCTACAAAGTGCCCGAACCAGCGAACCTAGATCGCAGAAGGCAAAGAGAAAATTCCGAAGCTTTGCAAAGTCCATTTACTCAACAAACTAATAAATTATTCTACGATCGAGGCTGCCTTCGGAAAATCCTAGTGTAAACGCAATCGCTTTTGACTACACCGCTTTCAACGGCCACTTCGGAAATTCGGATGAAAACAACAATTTGGTTCCAACCCAAAATTAAGGGCAATGCATTTCTGGGAAATTGACGTCCCTGTTCTCAAAATCGATATACCAAGACTCCAACTCATCCTGTTGTTTACACCGCTAATCTGCCGTTCCTTCGGAATCCATCCATCAATCGCTTTGCAATTATAATTCAGAGTAGGCAGATAACAAATAGAAGCGGGTGCACAGTAATTTCAAATCACAGAAAGCAACTTTGACATTGATAGTGGCAGCATGAACAGCACATGTTTTGACTGTTTCACGCACAGCCGCTCACATGAATTTCCAATCAAAAGATAATGGTGTAACCTTTACACCCAGATCAATAGCTGGTTCGAATGACAAATAGGTGTTGAATTACAAAGCCATAAAGCAACACTCATTGACTTAATATTGACTTTTACGCTCATATGCATAAGGTGAACAACAAAAAAACAAAGCAAAAACTTAGCTTTGACAAGCGACAACCAGACTTCGACTTCTCGTCTCGCTACGCGAGCAGAATCTCCGTGCAACAAAATTCCTAGCGTCCCAGCCATATTTATCGTGCTGCAAAGTCTAGTGTTGCGTGCGACTTGCAGCCAATGCAAAAATTCTGGTAAAGAAAATGTTCCAGGATCTTGCAGGCAGTAGCAATGGCGAGGAGCTGCTGCTCACACCCCACCATCAAGGCCATGTGCGTAGCAATGAGATTGGTAGCAAGAATGCCCTACCTGATGACACACCACACCTGCTTTGCCACAATGAGACCAGCCTCCATTACGCCCTATCGCAGTTAGCACTATGGTGTGAGTCTAACCTCACCTAAATTACATTTAGCTACATTAAACAAAACAAACAGTCGCGCGACGGAGATGGCTGCTGCTTCTTAAATCCGTTTTGTGAAAGGAAGAACAAGTATTCTTTGAACATGTATTTTTTATTGGACATCGATTTTTCGAAGGACAATATTTTTACGTGAAAACTACTTCGCTACTCCAAAAGCCCGTGGTTTTTTACTTGAGTAAAGTAACGAACATTGTTGATTGTTGGGTCAAACCTCAGTGAAACAACATTAGAAATCAACTTGTTATCCGGAGAAAAATTTTTCCGAAGTTATTTGGGGGGAAATGTTGGTTCGCGGAAGGTTTTAAACTTTGAGCCACCCTGGTGACCATTATAGACAATGTTCACTGTACACGAACTAACCTGATTTCTGTTGGTTGGAATCCAATTGTGCCGACTTCTTTGCAAGAACAATCCGTTTCTTTTTCGTGATAATTAACTCCATAGTTTGCGTTAGTCTCTTTTCGACCATTTGAATATCTGCATCGGAAACTTGTCTCATGAAGTAAGTCATGTATGTGTAAGGGCAATTCACGGCACCAAAGCCAGACAATATGGCCATGAGAGTAACACCAATGACACCAACACGACTTATTCCTTGTTCAATTGAAAAGATACCATGCCTCGCACTCAGAATAGGAAAAGGATTACCAAGCTTCCAGAACAAGTAGAAAAATCCAAACCAAACGGAAAAGGTTAACACACGTTGAAATACGCTGTTTTGATATTTCGTCCATGGGAAATTCAATACGACAAAATAACTAATGTACAATGGAATGAGGAGTATCAGTGCAATCAACATGCTGTAGATTCCAAGCCTCCAGTGAAAATACCTTGAAGACAGATCCAATACACCAAGTATTTCAAAGACAATCAATTCAAACATGGCACATGAGAGAGAGAAAGTGATCGAGAATATCAATTGAACAACAACATGGTGAACTTCGTAATTCTTGAAAAGTTTTCTCATGAAAAATACCCAACCAAAGCCAAAAAACAATATCTCCGAACCAAATACCACGAATGAATCGAAGAAGAACGACATCGTATCGTTGTGAGAAGTAACAAGCAATAGTTCAAGTTGTCAATCCTTTGCAATACGGGTAATAAGACGTTGAGCTTTCTTGTGCATTTACAAAAGCAGTCGCCATTTTGAAGGAGGGCCACGACAGAAACCTCCCTGCGGCGTTGACCTCGCTTCTGGCTCCTGGAAAGACGGACAAAAACGGGGAAACAGATAGCAGATCTGAAGAACAGCAAACCATTATAATTATGTGTCTTTATTTGCATATTATAGCAATAAATAAGAATTTACATATGGAAGGCAGGTAAATCCTGCACTAATACCATGCGAATCAACTATACAAGCAATACAATACATAATAGATCATAATACGATGCTCTCAGAGTAAATGCTTGAACTTGCCAATGCTGTCAGCAGTCACCACACTTTCTGGAAGAGTGTTCCAATGTCTGATGACGCGATGAAAAAAGGAATAATGTCGTGCGTTATTTTTCGCTACGGGCAAATAGTAGCGATGACTGTGGCCAAGAGTGTTACTCGATACGGGGCGAATGTCAGACGGCAGAGACAAGCGGGTGTTTCCATGTACCAGTTTGTAAAATAGAATCAGGTTCGATTTTATCCGACGACACTCCAATTTATCTATTCCAAGCAATTTTATGCGGTCTTCATAACTTGGTACGGGCTTCGACGGAAAGCAAAGACGAAAAATCCAACGAGTATAAGTTATTTGCACACGCTCGATGACGATGATGTCCTTTTGCAGATGTGGGCTGTAAACTTGTAAGGCGTAGTCCAAAATGGGCCGTACATATACCATGAACGCTTTTAGTAGGTGTTCAGCATTATGCCATTTCAGGCAGCGTAAGACGCAGCGACCAACAATGGACGCCTTGCAAGTTATGATGCGACAATGGTGAGATAATTTCAAGTACGGTTGGATAAATACACCAAGATCTCGAATAGATTTTGTAACAACATCCAAATTGATATCATTCATAACGTAAGGAAAGCATTGATTTTTTTCTACCGACGTAGAGTACAGAAAACTTCTCAGATGCTACTTTCACTTGCCATCGGTTTGCCTACTCCAAAAAGGTATTGAGAGCAGAACAGATGGTAGCATGACTTTCAAACGATCTAGAAATTTGTAAGTTGAATACAACTTTAAGTCATCTGCAAAAAGTTTGCAGGAAACAGAAGAAAGAATGCTTGGAATGTCGTTGACATACAGTAAAAGTAGTAGTGGACCCAATACAGAACCTTGGGGAACACCACCGACACAATCAACTGGCTCCGACAAAGAACTACCAACTCGAACACGTTGGGTTACTTGGGTACACCCAGAAAGAAATTCCTCAATCCAAACTAGCAGTGGTCCACTAATTCCAATGCCAGACAGTTTGTACAGTAGTTTTGAATGGCACACGCTATCAAAAGCCTTTTCGAAATCAATGTACATAACATCAACACAGTCTTTGAAATCAAGAGCACAAGTCCATTCACTTAAACTTTCAAGTAAAAGAGTGCTTGTTGACCGTTTGAACAAGAAGCCATGCTGATGTGAAGTTATCAAAGAGTTTTGCCAAAGAAATTCCATCATACGGCTCTTTTTATTATCCGTTCCACCACTCTGCAACAAACACAAGTTAAAGAAATTGGTCGATAGTTTGAGCAAAGATTAGCTGGTGGTTTTTAAAAATTGGACAAACCACAGCTGTTTTCCAAAGCTCTGGTATAGTGCCAGTCATAAAAGAAAATTGAAACAAATAAGCAAGTGGTTTAGCAACAGAACTTCCAAGACGCTTCAAGAAAAACGAGGGCAAACCGTCAGGAGTATCTGACAATTTGCTAGGCAGGCTACATAATGCATTGTAAACACTTTCTGCATCAAAACGTACATCTGTCAAAGTTGATTCAGTTTGCTTCTCAAAAAATGGCAGAACGCAGCTGTCTACGGTAAACACACTACGAAATTGGTTGCTGAGCAACTCAGCTTTCACAGAATCAGATGTACATAGATTCTTGCTATCATCATACAACATTGGTGAAATTCCAGGACATTTTTTGAGCTGCGAATTAATGTAGGAGTACAAAGCACGAGGGTTATTCTTCTCGACTATCTTCCGCGCCACATTTCTAACATACTTTTGAATTGCTGAACGACAATCTTTAGAGCAAAATTGTTATTTTCTCATACCGCCTTCAATATTTCGAAGCCGCCATAGACGTCGTTTTTCTTTCAATAAGGACTGTATATAAGGTGGATAGTTTTCAAATTTGGCACGAACTTTCTTAAGTGGCACATGCGATAAAATTAGCTCATCAAGGAGAGATAATAACAATTCATAGAATTGGCTGACTGTTTCGCAAACATGAAAAAATGATACCCAATTTACATTGGTGAGAGAAACAGCCAACTGATCATAGTCTGCATTTGCAAAATCACGTTTGGTAATAGAAAAAACTGGCGTTAAAACAAATTGCAGCGAAAAAGTAATGGAACTATGATCGCTAGTTGAAAAAGGCTCACCTACGCTAACATCAAGAACCACCATCTCATCATTACATAGCAAAAGATCTAGAGTGTGCTTACCTCTAGTTGGGCAATCGACAAATTGTAAGAGACCATTGTCTTGACAAATCAATAAAAAAATCATCAGAAAGAGACGAATTATGAGCAGAAAGTGTTCCCCAGTTTATCAAAGGTAAGTTAAAGTCACCACATGTGACAGTGGAGTGAGAAACTGAGCATAAATCAGAAAGTACTGAGAACAATTCTCTCGAGATGCTAGCTGATAAGTTTGGAGGGCGATAAACGCTCACCAATCTCAGCCTCATCGAAACTCCGTCAAGGATGTCTACTGCTACAATTTCAATTTCATCGGAGGAAAGTGGTTTGGGGAGTAATAAACATTGTAAAGAACTTTTAATTAAAAGGACCAGACCACCACCGGTAGAATGAGTACGTTCAACTCGAAAAATAAATACTTTGAAGATGGGCAAACCATTCCACCAGAGCAGGAATCCATTTTAAGCCAAGTTTCGCAAACAGCAATTATATCAAATTGTTCAGAGTCGAGGAGATGATGCAAACAGGGAAGTTTGTTTGATAGGCATTGAGAATTGAAGAAAGTGCAATATAGAGTTGATTTAGACGGAATAGCAGATATCTTATCATGTTCGTCTGCAGCACGTGAATCATCTGAGACGAGTCATTGCTCGGCTGCATTCGATGAAAATCAGAAGAGATGACGCAATCATGTATTTTTAACTATATGATATAAAAGGAGTCAATTGATGTATCTCACAGAGAAGTAATCTTTGTTACTCTTTTCAAGTGACTGTTCAGTGTCGTATACACAACAAAACCAAAGTTCCATATCACGTCAAGGGGTAGCGTCAGATCAAGAGCAATGCTTCCCAGAAGGGGGGAGGGCAACCCAATTATGTATAATTTCTAGTTTCTAACTTTCTATAACCATGCGACGCTCTTGTAAATCGCCAAAATGGTTGTGCCAACGACGGTATGAGGTCCATATTAATTATACCTAGGCCGCGTTTTGCCAGGTTTGAGAATATTTCTTTGCAGCTGGTGCCACGTTTGTTACCGCTGAGAGTTTAATTTCCCGCTAGGCCCCGACAGAGCAATTACAAATTCCCTGATGGATGGGCCAGGTTTCCCCGACGGGGAAGCGGTTAAAGCGGGCCGCCGAATCCCCCTTGGAACCAACTCTGATCACACCACCAACTACCGCCCATTAGTCATCTCACGACATTGTCCAGCCAGATTCTTCTCGAGAGGCTGATTGGCAATCAAATGCGATCCCATAATTATAGGATTAGACACAACCTGTAGTTTGTGGCGCTATCGGGTTATATAGTACAGCACTCTTGTGTAATAACATCCCTCACAAAAATAAAGGAAAATTAGAGAAGAGGCAAGGAGAGAGGAGATACGGCGGCATATATGGCACGGAGTCAACCATGGCTTGCATGTGTATACTCACCAAATAAAAGCATATGGATTCACCAGATGACCTCTCGGCTTTCTAGCATGCTATACTTGTGTAACAGAGACCAGCACGTGACTAGAGTGTGAAGTAAGTCATCAAATTAGACTTGCCGTATATCCGATCATCCGGAGTGCCTTGGGGCAGTGGCGGCTCGTGACCAAAATTTTTGGTGGGGCAGATTGAGTGGCGAAGCCACGATCGTAGCAGCTGGGGGATGGGGTGCTGCAAGCCCCCCAGTGGGGTAAAGTGGCAAAGCCCCGGGAAATTTTTGCATTTTGACGTGATTCAAGTTTCACCTTTGCTTTATTTCATGCGTATCAAGGAGGCTTTTTGAAAAACGTCCTTGTTAGATTATATGCCAATTAACGATATTCAACTTTCACATGCTTTCAGAACTCTCTAAATAACGTTTGTCTCGGAAAGTTGGCACAACCAAGACCGTCTATATTTTCCTGGAACGTTTGTAACCCATACAGCTTTCATTATTTTAGCTCGTAATATGAGGCAGGAGCATTGCTCGTTAGGGCGCTTAGAAATACTCAATTTACAATTACAATGTGGATTATTTTCTGAAATTTTCATCTCTCTGGATTCAACTGGTGAAGCTGAGTATTTTACGCAGAATAATACAACTAACTGTATTCCAATTCGTGTCTGAACTCTTTTCCCATAGCTGTCCGATAAAGTTGCGGCACCAATTATTTCACTCTACCTTGCTTGGAAGAGAGGGACAGAGGGGATCGATGGTCAAGGACTTCATTCAGAAATTTAACATCAGATCAAAGCAAGAAAAGAGTGAAGCCTTACGAAACGATTGGAAACAGACAAACAAAATTAGATCAATCATCCTCGTTAAAACGTTTTTCACATATGTGGAGGG